>JASDQU010106673.1:8989-27495 GCA_032191745.1 Picea mariana | reverse complement strand
ACTATAGTACCCACTTCCATCCTCGTATGACAGAAATTACCCTTTCCATACTTAAATGAAATCAAATGGAAGTGTGAAGGGCGACTTTGACGACGTCGACAGAAAGTCGTAAAAGACAGCCAGTGATCACGTGTAAGCCTCCAGGCTCACGCTCATGCAGTGCATGTGAATGCTTAACTCTGCTCTTTTGCCTAAAATCAAAACCAGATCACCAAAATATACAATGATTAATATGGAGATATAAAACAGAATTCTTTCCCCCGGACAATGGTGTTGCCATATTTTAAGCTCACCTGAAAATCACGTTTCAGAGAGATACTTTTTATTTGTTTTCTGTTTTGTTTATGTTTTACAAAGATTATTTTTATTTGTTTATTTTATCACAGAGATCCTTTTTATTTGTTTGTTTATGTTATACAAAGATTATTTTTATTTGTTTATTTTATATTTTTCTGACATTAAGTTGAACGGCAAGTGACCAAAACGTTTTCCGATGTTTATCGGAGTTGTCCCACAGCTAAAGTAAACGGTTGCTGCATTTATTTTGGGTGGTGTCTTATTATATGTTTTGAATATGAATTTACTGAGGCTGATCTGCAATTCATTTTAATTCTTTAAAATTTATGGCATGTCATCTGACCAGCTTCTGATTCTGACCGGAATCAGAAATATTTCCGAAAAGGTATATTAAGTTGCTGACCAACAAGTACGGTAGTGAGAACATTCAACGGCCATATATATACATAATACATGCAACAGCCACATATATATATATATATATATATATATATATATATGCGTGTTGTGGATAGTTTCACTTTTAACTGCCTAAATTCGAAAAATAAAACACATTATTATGCACTCCCTAATTTTACTTATATCTACTTGGGGTATTAAGTTTCGAAGATAACATTTGATAGTGAGGATTTAAGTAAGCTCATTAATAATATCCAACAAGATAGAGTTGCAAAGGCAACAAGTCAAGTCTCTGCTTTTGGTTGAGATTCCAAACGAGAGGCAACAAGTCCCTGCTTTTGGTTGAGATTCAAAACAAGAGGCAACAATCATAGGGAAGGTAGTTTACTTTGTTGATAGAACTATTTGGATTAGAGCAAACACGTAATATGCATAAAGGTGGCATGGATGACTGTTTATTATGCAATTTGATTGAGATCAATCTCTCTTTGATATAAAAGATTAAGTTTGGTGGCTAGACCTAAAGAGAGCTTACTTAGCTTAGATAGCTAGATTCGGAAACCCTTAGAAACGTTGGAAGGAATGCATACTTGTCAGTGCTGGTTAATTGACGTTTGGTGCAAAACCATATAGTTATTTGGTCAACTAGGGGCTTGTTCACTTAGTGGATGAAGGAAAATAGTGTTGACAAATGAACAAATGAACGTTATAGGTTCAAAAATATCCTTTTGTGTATTTGAACCCTTTAAAGAAAAATTATAACCTATCACATTAATGATCAAATCAATGTGTCACATGAAAGGAAAATTGTGTGCAATGTATTGCACGAAAATGATATCCCTTGCGACGTAATGTATCACGGGAAAACGATCTTTATTGTGAGAGGATGTATCACTAGAAAATTATATTTGTTACTACGCAATGTATCACAAGAAAGTGAACTTTGTTGTGACATGATTTATCGCAAGAAAATGATCTTTGTTGTGACACTATGTATCGTAAGAAAATTATCTTTGTTGTGACGCAACATATCGCAAGAAAGTAAATTTTGTTTTGATACGATGTATCACGGGGAAATGAAGTTTGGTGTGATACACCACAAAGGAAGAAATCTTGGTCTCATGTAGTGTGTCGCAAAGATAAAACATTTAATGAGATGTGATATGCCACTAGGAAAACTTACAATTTTGGAGCAATGCAATATGTCGGAAGGAAAAGATGTTTGGAGTGATGTGACGTCTTGCGTTGAAAAAATATTTGGAGCAACGTGATGTATCACAATGGAGTAAAGTTTCATGTGGTGTGATGTAACGTGCCTAAGGAAAGTTTTGTGCGGTGCAATATGACGTGCCTAAAAGTGTTTTTTGTGTGATATGTGGTGTGTCGTAGATAAAAAGAAACCATGTGTGATACATCACAAAGGAAACAAGTCCATGTCATAATGTATCCTGAGAAAATGATCTTTGTTGTTACGCGAAGTATCTCACCGGAAAATTATCTTTGTTGCAACACGATGTATCACAAGAATATGATCTTTGTTGTGACGCGATGTATTGCAAAAAAATGATCTTTCTTGTGATGCAATGCAATTCGCAGGAAAGTGAAATTTTGTTGCAATGCAATGTATCGCATGATAATGAAGTTTGGTGCAATACACAACAAAGGAGGAAATCTTGGTCTCGTGCAACATGTCGCAAAGATAGAAAATTTAATGAGATGTGATATTCCACAAGGAAAATAACTTTGGAGTGATGTGATATGTTGTAAGGAAAATATCTTTGGAGTGATGTGATGTATCATGATGAAATTATCATTGGATTGATGCAATGTATCGCAATGAAGTAAAGTTTTTTGTGGTGCAATGTATCGCACCTAAGGAAAGTTTTACATAGTGGGATATGTCACACCTAAAAGTGTTTTCCATGTGATACATGATGTGTCACAGATAAAGAGAAATAATGTGTGATACATCACAAAGGAAACAAGTCCCTGATGTAATGTCTCGTAGGAAAATTATCTTTTTTGTGATGCGATGTATCGCAGAAAAATGATCTTTGTTGCGATGCAATGTATCGCAGGAAAATCAAGTTTGGTACGATATGCCACAAAGGAGAAAATATTGGTCTTATGCACATTTCGCAGAGCTAGAAAGTTTAATGAGACACAATATGCCTCTAGGAAAAGAACTTTGGAGCGATGCAATATGTCGCAAGGAAAGGAGAAAACTTCTGGAAGATGTAAAAAGAAAGTTTGTACAAGTTTTTGGAATAATTTATAAGGAGTAAAGCAAGCTGCTCAAAAGATGAGGAGAAGATCAAAGAATTTTTTTGGGCCCAATGAGATCAAAGGGAAAAGAACCAGGACATGTTCCATAAACAAAACAAAAATTCAAAGTAAAGGAAGAAAAATCCTTAGTAAAGTTAACATTTGAAGTTCCAAAAATACAAACAAAGGAGGGGCCCCATGTTATTTTTTCCTCCATTAGATGTTGGAGTAAAAAATAGTATGGTGAAACACTGACTGAAATCATGAATCTCTATAAACCAAACTTAAGATAGTTACTAGTTTTGTTAGAAATTTTACCTTGATGTGTTAGGGACCTAACCTCCCTAACCCTCACATAGGTAGAATAATATATTTTCCATGTAATAAAGGTCGACATTAGTTAATAAGGCTTATTTAATAAATGTGAACAATTCAATGTACGAAGACCTAATAGAAGATTTCACTTCTAGAAAGATCTTCCTCTATAATGTTCTTTAGAAGATAGAATTAGTATAAATAAGAGTAAGCGGCATGAGAAAACCTTGTCTTGAGAATTATTGTAATAGAGAATTGCTCTATTGGAGGTTTCCCCCTCAAAGAGGAAAGTGAAAATTGATTTATATCAATAAAGGTATCATTTTTTGTTGTGATTCTCTACATTTTGTTGTTCCACTGGTAATTTCTGTAGTATTTCTATTTTATGCTTAATATAATAAATCTGGTACATAACAAGTGGTATCAAATCACTTTCCTCTGCGACAGCTGTGGAAATTTTTTTTCATGGTAGAGATGTGTACTTTCGGCGTCTTTAAAGCACATAGATCTATCGCTAAGTGGGTAAAGCTACAGTGGGGAAGACTACACGCATGAAATACATACGGTTTCAAAGGGTTGCCTAGAAACGAACATTTCACCTTGTTGGAAACCTTTGTAACCCATGTTGGTACCCCTCGAATAGTACCGCATCAAACATAACATGTACACGGCCATCACTCCCATGTACTGGTGGGTATATCAAAAGTCCCCTAGGTCTCCTGAAACCAGTTGTATATCAATCGATCGGTCACCTAACTACTATAGTAACACCGAGAACAACACTCGAGAAGATACTCTCTAGTACTTAAGTAATCGTGTAGTATGGCTAATGGGACGTCGAGCCTCCTTAGTTGGTACCCTGAGATATTGGGTCGAGTACCATTATTCAACCCCACATGTATATTAGAGAGCTATAGCACAAGGAAAACCCTTGTTTGTAGGAACTCTGTAAACCCTAACTCCTGGGAAAGAAACAAAACAGAAAAGGAACATACGAGATCTTTGTCACTCAAACTTTCCTCTTGTATTCTGGATGTGAAATTCCTACAGAAAATCTCTCATTGGCACCCTTATTCAAGACCTATCCCGTTGGATTCCTCTCATCACCCTAATCACAGTGGTACCTATCATTTTTAAGCCTTTTTTTTCAATGGACTCGACCCCCTTCCCGACACCCTTATTTGCAACCTATCATTTATAAGCCCTTTTTGTTTGGTCCCACCCACCCTTCCCGACACCCTTATTTGACATATATGCCATTGGATTTCCCTTTTTGCTCTGATCCCAGTCATATATATCACATATTTGCCTTTTTTTAATGGACCCAATTCCCCTTATAGGCACCCCTCCTCTCCAAATGACCAACACTCGCAACCAAGACCTGTAAGTTTCCATCAACCAGAACAAGGAGAGTATCTAGCAAGTGACTTTTGATATTTCTTCCATCAATTCCAAATTTTCACATTTCCAGGACCAAGTCATGGGTGCATTTGACACCCTCAAATCCACTCTCAACCAATTGTTGAATTGATTCTCGGGCCCTTCCTCCTTGGATAAACCATCCCACTTAGATTGTGTTTACTCCTCCCATTCTATGGCCTTTCAATCCAACTCCTTTTATCGTGACTCTCGTCTTCCCAGAGTTGAGATCAATAAATTTGATGACTCAGATCCAACGGGATGAGTCACTCAAATAAAACAATATTTTTCTTTTCATGGCATTATCGATGAGTTGGACAAACTTCGTTATGTTTTTCTCTATCTAGATCCTAAACACTAAAAATGGTGGCAATGGCGTAAAAATGCATGCTAGGGGTATGTTTCTTGGACCTAGTTTGTTGCAAAGCTCTATGAACACTTTGATGTTGACACCCACTATTTAGGTCGTTTGACCAAGTTGAAATAGTCGGGCATAGTGGAAGACTTTATAATCACCTTTGAGCACTTGTCCTTCATAACGAAGGGCATGACATATGCCTTCTTCATGGAATTCTTTATCAGTTTCCAGACTTGGTTGGAAGCTACTAAATGTGCCAAAGAAGCACAATGGGTTGTTTTTTCCCAAAACCGAAAACCCTATTTTCTTTCTCTCCCTCTCCCTACCAATCCTACCCCTCCTGCCACCCCTCTCAAGGTCCAAAAATTAACTCAATAATAAATGGTTGAATGCCAACTCAAGGGTCTTTACTATAATTGTGATGACAAATATTTTCTCGGGCAGAAGTGTAAGGAACAAAATATTTTTATGGCCATTTTAGAGGATTTTGTTGACGAGGAGGCTGAAGTCCCCCATGTGGAAGAGCTACCCCCTACAGATGATACTACTCCACCCATTGACCCACAAGAAGTTGAACTGTTGATTTCCCTACATGCCCTCTCTGGCTTCTCTGCTCCCCAAACCCTCAAACCAATTGGCTACATTAAGCATAGGAAATTCATCATCCTTTTTGACAATGGCATCACCCACAATTTTATTCACCTCCGCATTTCCCAAGAAATCAATTTCTATATCTGTGTCGTCAACAATTTTCAAATCATGATTTCCAATGGCAATTCCATGAAATGTAGTGGGCATTGTGAAAATGTGTGCTTACAAATTAGTCAATACCACTTGAAATCTCATATGTTTTCTATCGACATGGGTGGTTGTGACATTGTGCTCAGTGTTGAATGGTTACGCACTTTGGGCGCCATTCTCATGGATTTTAAGGAATTAACCATGCAATTCCAACAGGAGGGACGACAGTATAAGTTCCAAGGAATCACAACAGGCTCCCTAAGATCATCAATTTCCATCAAATGGAAAATCTCCTAAAAAAAGGTCATTCGGGAATTATTACCCAAATCCATTCCATTCAAATAGTTTAGACCCCCTTTCTGCATCCTGACCTCCAATCTATCGTCTCCAAACATGAAGTCGTTTTTTCCACTCCCCATGGACTTCCCCCTTCCCTTCATGTTCTTGATCATTCCATTCCTCTCATCCCAGGTGGTCTTCCTCCCAATGTTTGCCCTTATCACCATCCCTTTTCCCAGAAGAATGAAATTGAGAAAATTGTTCAAGAATTGCTCGATGTGGGTGTTATCCATCCTAGTACTAGTCCCTATTCTTCTCATATAACCATGGTACTTAAGAAAAAAGGCACTTGGCGCATGTGTCCATACTTTCACGCCCTCAACAAACTCACCATCAAAGACAAATTTCCCATTCATGGAATTGATGATCTCTTTGATGAATTGAGTGTTTCCTAGTACTTTACTAAACTTGATATTCATTATGGCTACCACCAAATACATAGGAAAGAGGAAGACATTCCCAAGACTGTATTTCGAACTCATAAGGGTCACTATGAGTTCTCGGTAATGCCATTTGGCCTATGCAATTCCCCATCCACTTTCAAAAGTCTCATGAATCATGTATTTCGTCCTTTTCTTCGTCATTTTGTCTTAGTTTTCTTTGATGATATTCTCATTTATAGTAAACTTGGACAACCCATCTTTCCCATGTGGATCAAGTTATCCATCTACTCTCTCAACACCAACTTTTCCTCAAACAATCTAAAGGATCCACATGTACGCCATCCTAAGTGAAATATTTAACTAATTSCTATCTTAAATATTGTTATTTTAAACATTGATGGTTATCTTAATTTAATGTCAATTGCAAAGTGGATAGTTTGTCATGGTCATTTTAAATTTTATTATATTATAGATTGTTTTTTTTTAAATTATGGAGTATATTGTATTTTCAAGTAGTGATTCATATAACCATGATGCTACTTCCCTATTGTGACATCTTTAACTAATTGCTATCTTAAATATTGTTATTTTAAACATTGATGGTTGTCATATCCCAATAATGCCTTCTTAACTTTTGTCTTTAAAATTTATTATTTTAGATTGCCATTTAAATTATGAGGCATGTTGTTATTTTCAATTGATATTACCTATAAATATGATGTCAATTTTAGTGCATTACTATTGGACCTTAGTGAATGATTTTAYCTTGTAAGGTCCTTATGATCDTAGTGKTTGTAGCAYATAAGAGKTATGATAAYTGTAAAATCATGSTYCGKATCGTGACATRAATGATAGATGGTTAATGTTTCATGACAGAGTTATTGTAACTTTTAATTATTGTTAATAACATACGTGGTGCAATAACCTGGAATTACGTAACATAATTACCCAAGTTAGTATATCGGGGTGGTTGTTCTTTAGATATTGTGAACTTGGGTGTTCGTTGTCAGAGTCCTTGTCACGCGCCTTCCGTAAGGGGTGCAATCGTACTTCTTATTTATGTCGTACTTGATTGTATTCAGTTGGTTGCTTGGTCGGATGTCGGGCGGGATATAGTCACCCCCGGGTAGCCTTAGGAGTCATGATTGTGCGTGTGATTCTTCTGTATAAGGAATCCAGTGCCGTATCAAGAGTCTCGAGCCCTTTAAAGGCAGGGTTCCACTCTTGCAACACCCCTGACAGAAATAGTAAACTCTATTGTTGGATTCTCCCTCTGTGACTGTACTGTACTTAACACCTGGTGTCGTTTCCTGCTTACAACTGCTAGTTGTACGCCTTATGTCTAGGGGTGTCTATTGCTTGTTGTCACTGTGATATGTTGGGATTGTTTTTTTTTGTTCGTCTTGTTGCGTCTTGTGCTAGGTCGGGTTACTAGTTTCTTCCTGAGCAGTCGGCCAGGAGCCGGTCTAATCTTCTTTCGAGAAGACATAAGACTAAACTCCCTGCTTTCCTGTGCAGAAATAGCAACCCTAACACCTTGGACTCTTCCCTCTGTGTTCTTACTGTGCGCCCCCAGAATGTCTTATTGTTGTGTTGTGTGCCTTGTGCCTATGGTTGTATTGATGCAGTTACTCGTTGTGTGCCTTCAGTTTGCCTTGTCATGGTTGCGTCTTGTTGGTTTTCCAGGGCGTCGTACAGTTAGGTTTGTTGTTACTTCTACACGCGCGCACACACTTAAAGAAAAAAAAAATTTGCACCTGTCACTAGAATGGTTGTCGTAACGAGGCGGTTCGTTACATATTTCTATCTTAAATATTGTTATTTATTATTGTCAGCAAGGATGGAGTACCTGGGTCATATTGTCAGCAAGGATGGCGTACGTGTGGATCCTTAGAAAATTGAAACTATGTAGGATTGACCTCGCCCTAAAAATATCCAGAGCTTCTGTGGTTTTCTGGGTTTAACGGGATATTATCACAAGTTTGTTCAAAATTATGGAAAAATTGCAGCACCTCTCACTGCTCTCCTTAAAAAGAATGCTTTCACTTGGACTTTAGCAGTTGATCAATATTTTCATTCCTTGAAAGACGTTGTGTGCATGACTCATGTCCTGACAGTTCCTAAATTCACAAATACCTTTGTCCTAGAATGTGATGCTTTAGGGAAAAGAATTGAGGAAGTCATCATGCAAGATGGCAGATCTTTGGCCTTCACTAGCAAACAACTTTCACAGAGACATTTGGGCCAATCAATCTATGAAAAGGAAACGTTGGCTAGTATGCATGTCGTGGATCTCTGGCGTCCTTATCTATTGGGGAAATGCTTCCAGATTAAAATTGATCACCAGAGCCTCAAGTATTTTCTAGAACAACGAATTTCATCCCTAGAGAAACAAAAATGGGTGACCAATCTATTTGGATATGATTATGAGATCATTTACAAGAAGGGAAAAAAAAATGTGGTTGTTGACGCTCTTTCCAAGAAGTATGAAGAAGAAGGGTCTCTCTTTTTCCTCTACTTCATTGTACCATATTGGCTCCAAGTTGTTCACTAGGAATGGTTGTAAGACCCCAAACTTTCTCACCTAATCCAACAATTGCAACACCACTCTCTAGCTTCTTCATGGTACTCTTGGGAAAATGAAGATCTTTACTACAAAGGTCGTATGTATTTAAGAAAACAGTCACAACTTCAATCCATGATGCTTTATGAGCTTCATGCTTCACCCATAGATGGGCATTCAGGGTTTACCAAAATCTATGCATCGGTCAAATGTTCTTTTTTCTAGGATGGTATGAAACAAAATGTTCGCACCTTTGTGGCTGAATGTGATGTCTTGCAACACAACAAAAGAGAAATAGTCAAAGCTCCAGGCACACTCCAACCGCTTTTGATTCCCCTGCTATTTGGAGGCATATTTCTATGGATTTCATTGTTGGCTTACCTAAATCAGGCAATAAGTCAGTCATCATGGTGGTAGTTGATCATCTTTCCAAATATGCTCATTTCTACGCTCTTCAACACCCGTTCACTGCATCCACAGTGGCTCAATATTTCATGGATAATATCTTCAAACTTCATGGCATGCCTCATTCTATTATCTCTAACTGAGATCCCGCTTTCACCAACAATTTTTGGCAAGAATTGTTCAGGATCCAAGGAACACAATTGCATCTCAGCGCCACCTATCATCCCCAAATTGATGGCCAAACTGAAGTTGTCAACAAATGTTTGGAAACATATTTGAGGTGGTTTGCATCTGACAAAAAAAATAAGTGGACTCAGTGGTTACCCCTAGTTGAATGGCAGTAGAACACATCTTACCAGCAACGACTCACATGACTACTTTTGAAGAAGTCTATCCACAAAATCCATCGTCGTTTCTCTCATACATACCAGGTGTCTCGAAGGTTCAGGAGGTTGACAAAAATCTTACAGTTCGAGAGGCCATTATTTGTACCCTCAAATAAAATTTGGTCATGGCTCAAAATATCATGAAGCAACAAGCATAACAGGTTCATTCCGAACGTCAATTTGTTGAAGGGGACCAGGTGTTTCTTCGTTTGCAACCTTATAAGCAAACTTCACTCAAATCTCAACACTGTCATAAACTTGCTCCCAAATTTTATGGTCATTATATCATTCTCAAGTGAGTGGGGTTTGTGGCATACCAGTTAGTTATTCCCACTCATTATAAGCTCCATCATGTTTTTCATGTCTCATGCTTAAATAAAATGTTTGGAACGAAGTGCCAAACTCAAACTATTCTCCCTGAGTTGGATGAAGAAGGTTCCATTTGGTTGTAGCCACAAATAGTCTTGGACCAGCGAGAGCATTGTCTTCATTAGTGCACCATCAAGGAAGTGTTAGTTCAGTGGAAAGATACAACTCCAGAAGATGCCACATGGAAGTTGGCCGCCATTTTCCAACAATTTCCTCATCTCAAGCCTTGAGGACAAGGTTGTTCTTCAAGGGGGAGGCAATGTTAGGGACCTAACTTTCCTAACCCCTCACATAGGTAGAATAATATATTTTCCATGTAATAAAGGCCGACATTAGTTAATAATGCCTATTTAATAAATGTGAACAAGTAAATGTAAGAAGACCTAATAGAAGCTTCTTCTTCTAGAAAGATCTTCCTCTATAATGTTCTTTAGAAGATAGAATTAGTATAAATAAGAGTAGGAGGCATGATAAATCCTTGTCTTGAGAATTATTGTATAGAGTGTTTCTCTGTTAGAGGTTTCCCCCTCAAAGAGGCAAGTGAACATTGCTTTCTATCAATAAAGGTATCATTTTTTGTTGTGATTCTCTACATTTTGTTGTTCCGTTGATAATTTCTGCATTATTTCTATTTTTTTCTTAATATAATAAATTTGGTACCTAACATGATGAAACATCCAAGATTTAGCGTGGAGGGTCCCACTATACCTTGTTTTTCAATCCCCTCCTTTGTCACCTTTTCCATGACACTCAAGTATATAATATAATACTATATAATATAATGGAAGCCATCCCAATAGCTAAGAAACAAGTGATAACAACAGATTTGATAAAGAGGATATCCTAGGTTCTTGAACCACTTATGAACTATTAAGTTCTACCAAATTAGAGAGTTTCATCGAGGTGGTAATCCATTTGGTTCAATCAAATAGATGGGGTGTTGCCATCTGAAATTATATGTTTTAACTTGGTCATGGGGCAGTCATTTCGTCGGTGGCCCTTTGTTTTTCAGAGCATGCACCACACTTCCTCTCTCACATTTTTTTCCCTTCACCAACTTTTGCATCTACTCAGACAAAGCTATCAATTGGTATTGAAACTATGCCAATCCTAAAATGGATGCTTCCACTAATCCACAAATAGACTCTAACCGCATTACAAATTCTAAATCTTTTATATATGCATTTAGTTATTATTCTAGTAACGACGTTTGCAGATGGGGTAACAAACCACCAATAAAGAATTCCTTATGTTGCACCTCTTGGATAGTGTAGCTCAACTAACGCATCATATCTCAAAACCGCACAATTGCTAGACCTACTATGAAAGACCTAGACCATTGATGTTGGAGAACCACTATCAACTAGGCTACTATATAACTTTGTATGCTTGAAACTTAATCAATATTGGGTGGTATTAAATGCCACAATGCATGAATCCAGTGAACCGATAGTAGCACTCATAAATTAATAGGGAATGGTCTTTAATTCTAGTTATCACTTTCACTTTGTTCAAACATGGTTGGGTTCCTTGAACGCGAGCAAGTAAAAATATTTTTGGTCATTTTTTCTTACTCTTTTTGGCACTTTATAGTTTCCCTTATATATGAAAAAATGGGGACGTTGATGAATATCATTAAAAAAAAAATGGCGATATTTCATGCTTACTTGTTTAAAAATATAAGTAGACATTTTATCTCTTATTTCTTTTACTCTTAAAAATAACTAATGGGAGTGGTTCTTCATGTTTGGAGTCCATAGATAAGCTAATTCAAATGCCTTAAAACCATGAAGAGACATTTTTCCTTGATCATGTCTTCTTGATTGCTCAGATAGGTAAACCTATTTGTGTGTCCATAAATATGATGATTCAAGTGTCTCACCTCTCATATGGATGGTGACCATGTCTTTTGTTCAACCCACATGGAAACAGAAATCAAGTAAACTTGGCATTCTATTTCTCTATTCTCATGTTTGACGAGGGTTTTTTGCAACACATGATATTGTACTTAGATAAACAATGTTTTCGATATTGCAGAAAACATGACTTTATTGACTATATTTTATGATATTGGTAGAGTTTTTTTCTCATAATTGTTGGAAAACTTAGGAATAAACCGGTATGTCATTGTTGGTGGTTTGTTCATGTAATCTATTATTTCGTTCATCCATTCATTTTGTTTGAAGATACCTAAACTGCTCTAAAATATTAGTTAAAAACAAATTAAAAAATATCAAGACCATTATAAATATTACTTAAAGATAGACTAGAGTTATTACTAGAGAAGGTGAAGTCAGAGGTAAACAAAAATGTAAGACATATTCATTTTGCAATAGAAACACTAGATTCTTGCACTCACTTTATCTGAGGGAGTGGAAAATCTATGAAAAACATAAGAGAATAACATTATTTGTAATGCAAATTATCAATGCATCTCTACTCAAATTAACAAAGTTAGCAAAGAAAAAGAAGACGATCACTAAACCATGATATAGGTGCACGCTCCTAGTGGTAATGTGCATTTACCAACATGGTATTGGTATTTGAATATTAGCCAAAAGGCATAGGATCACATATGCCACAAAAGGTTTTGCAATAGTTTTCAACTATAAAACGTTCCGGCTTCCAAAGCCATAATGGCCAAATCATTCAAATTCCTTCGCCGTGGGCTGAGACTACTTAGTGGCTTGAAGCTCCTATATCAACCTTACTACCTACAATCCATTGCACAAACATTGGTGTCTCTCATTACACAGCCATATGCAAATGAATATGAATTAAAAATTGTGTAATAACGTAAAATTTAAGATAGATATTAGTGTGAATCGGTTTTTAGAAATGAATGTGAATTAAAAATCGTGTAATAATGTAAAATCTAAGCTAGATATTAGTCTCAATTTGTTTTTAGAAAGTGTGTGATGGGAGACTCTAATAGCACATAAAAAAATTCCAAGTGAATATTAATAGCACATTATATATTATATATGATATATATCTTTGAAATGGTTTTTGACGGCATATAAAAATGGCCTTTCATGGTACATAAAATCCACCCAATGTATATAAATAGCACATTATATATATATATATATATATATATATATATATGAGCAATCAATCGAGCTATGCTTGTATTTCTCTTTACAATGAACTTATTATCTAGAAATCAAGTTTTGATGTTAGTAATAGGGTTTCAATCCATATGATTTCCTACGAGTGAGTAGGATAGAGATAGATGTTGAGAGGAATAAACAAGTTGCAGGCTTCCATGATAATAACAATAATAATCTATTTTTAAGGTCATGGCCAAGCCACATCAAATTGGTGTATGAGACCCCCTTGTTTGTGGGACAAGGGACCCCCTCCACCTAGCAATTTGACTGGTAAAGTCTATGAAGGCATACATACCCTGCCCCTCTGGATTTGAACTTGTGACCTCTCAGGAGGAAACACATGTTCTTAACCATAAGAGAAGTAGCAATTGCATGGCCATGTATCCCTAACAAGTTAATGAACGAACAACTATAAAAAAAAATCAACAAATGAAAATGGTGAGGTGATACAAAACCATACATTTATATTTGTATTAAAAACTCCATAAAACAAAATATTAAGGAAATAATACTAAGTCAAATATAGCATTAATCCACTAACATTAAAAGTTTTATTAATCCTTATGAAAATACTAACTTAAAACCCAAGTTGAAACCTAAGAAATCCTTCAATGAACTAAAAACGCCTCGATATAAGGTCAAATAAGAGGTAAATCCCCTTGATTGGAAGACATAAAGTCTCTTATATATTTTAAACCAAAACACTTAAGATAGAAGGTTAATAAATGTAATGTTAAGGAAATAATATTAAGTCAAATATAACATTAATCCACTAACATTAAAAGCTTCAAACCAAAACACTTAGGATAGAAGGTTAATAAGTGTAATGTTAAGAAAATAGTATTGAGTCAAATATAACATTAATCCACTAACATTAAAAGCTTCATTAATCCTTATGAAAATACTAACTTGAAACCCAAGTTGAAACCTAAGAAATCATTCAATGAATTAAAGATGCCTCGGTATGAGTTCAAATAAGAGGTAAATCTCCTAGATTGGAGAACATAAAGTCTCGTATATTTTAAACCAAAACACTTAGGTTAGAAGGTCAATAAGTGTATTGATTAGCATGTAAAAGAAAAAAAAAATGACGGCAAATCGATTTCTATAGTCCCTGTTGTCTTGAGGCACGGACTACTAACATAGTTCAAAGTCCAATACACTCATGCGCTTATTATCTTTGAAGAAATTCACAATTGTGGATAAAATGAAGGAAAGGATTTCACTCTTTATAAAGAGGGTGTATTTGTTGTTGTTAAAATGATATTGAGTAGCACATACATAGATATATAATTAATTTTCATTATGAGTAATTATTTCTTAGGTAGATGTGTTATATTTAAAATTTTTTTTTTTTTTTTTGGAAAAACTATGTTAGTGTGAGATATAATTTACGATAATGTATTTTAAGCATTTAGGTGTATATTCTTGTTTCATTTCCCTAAGAGATTTGGTGAGTACACATTATTCAACTTTCCATATGTCCCTTTGTCATTTCAAAGATGAGTAATGTTTATTTGAATAAACTAATTTCCTAACAATTTGAAATGGTGATACACTTTAAATGAGTGTTTTTTTTAGCCTTCATCATGGGATCCATGGCTTAATTTTGGGGTTTCTTGTTTTCCTATGGATGATCTAGCTCCATTCTTCAATATTTTCATGATAAAAAGTGATTGTCTCTTACAATGTAAGGGGGTCTCCTCCCATATCAGTGTCTTCTACATTTTCTAAGGTTTCACGACCCATTGGGATCACTGACCAGAAATGTATCTCTATATATTTTGTCATCTATTTTGGTACTTTTTTGGTGAAAAAATTGGATTTATTGGCTTGTAGGGCCCATTGTAGAGGCAAGTCCTATTTTGGTGATTCGAGGTCTAGAAACATTCAAAGCTTGTTTGAGGAATCATACGATATTTTTTGGGGTCAAAATTTTGCAAAGAAATTTTTGGACCTCTCAATATTTTTCTACACATTAAGAGTTTTCCAATGGCACAAAGATCACCTCAATCAGAGTTCATATGAGGAAGTTATGCCTCCTACAAGTTAGCATGTCATATTGAGCACCATGGTACCGAGTGGATGCAATGTCAACTTCCATTAATTACACATGTGAAGATAGTCACATATGGATTTTAAAGAAGATTCGAGAGGGTCCAAAACCCGAACCCTACTTGGGATTTGAGGCATGCAAAAACCCTAACCCTAACCCTAGACAACTATCAAGACATTGTTAAAAATTGGGCTATTAGGAAATGAAGGGATTTCATTCTTGTTGTATTCATTATTGTTCCATAGTTAAGAAGAGTAAGGGAGTGGGATATTGTAGCAAACAAAGGAAGTAGAAGGACCTATAGTGTCCATATAGGCTACAATGTCCATAGCAACTCCATAGTGAGTTCACTTTCTTTGTATTACATGTCATAATTAAGAAGAAAAGAGCAAGGCATAGTCCTCACCTTCTAGCTAGGTTTTCCCATATTCAGTTTCCTAGGGTACATATTGTGTTCATTGTGTAGATGGTGCATTATTTGTTTTTGTTTCTTCATTTTATTCTTAGTTTATTTTAGTTTTTCATGTGCTAAGCTAGTAATATTGAATATTAATCTTAAGGTAAAACATTGCATAACAAGAGTTTGTAGAAGCTTGTAAGGTATGTTGTGATGAACTATTCCAATGGAATACCCATGGCAGTCTACCTATCATATTAGTATCAAAACATACTTTCTTTGGAGTTTGAAATTGCAAGTTCTAGGAATTGGTGTAAGAAAGAAGTCTCAAAAACCTATCCATGGTAGATGAGTAGACTAATAATCCAAGGGATGATTTGGAGGAGAGATTCTCAAAGTTGGAAGCACAAGTTGCTTACATATCTCACAACATGACAATCCTCATCACAACTCTCGAGAGCAAGTTTGGACCTTTTGGGGTATTTGGTAGCTCTAACTCAAAAGCTTACTTGGACAAGAAATCTAGAGACAATGAAGATCCAAAATACGAGTTGAAAAAAGAGTTAGAGAAAGAGAAACCAAGTTCTAGTAGCACTTCTTCCCAATCTCTATTTAAAGAGTATGTGAAAGTGGACAACAAACCCTACCAAGGTAAGATTGATATTCTTAAGGTGAATAATGGTTGTAACAATTAGAATTCTATTTTAGTTTCCATAACATAGGAGAAGATAAAAATATATCATTTTCCCCAGTAACTTTATAGGGCCATGCCCAAACTTGGTGGGAATGTCAAACATAGATGCTTAGGTTGGAGGGTGATCCCCAATGAATAAGTGGGAGGTGTTTAAAACCTTCATCATGTCCCAATTCTACCTTGTTGGGTATGAAAAGGACCAATGGATCCGTTGTGATTACTTCTAATATAAGTAAGGGCATAGTGTACAAGAGTACACCATTGAGTTCAGGAAAAAAAAAGCATTATGTTGGATATACCCCCCAAGAACCTGGATGTACTCCTTAAATATTAGGGTCTCCACAATTATTTAAGGAGGCAAGTGATGCTCTTTAAACCTAGAACAATTGATTAGGTATGTGTGCAAGTGCAATATCTAGAGAACATGGACAAGAAGAAATGATAACCAAGTGGTTCCAAGTAAAAAGACCACCAAGACACTTCCAAGGAGGGAAAGACAAAGAGGAATGGAAAATATAACAAGACAACAACTGCTACATATCAGTGCAAGGATCCAAACAAGCATTGTAATATCTATAGTTACACAAAAGATAAGTGTTGGAAGTCAGATCAAGAGTTGAATCCAAAGAATCACAAAAAGAATTCCAAGAAGCAGAACATGCTAGCTATGGATTCAAGAAACTAGGTAGAGAGAATCTCAGACGTAGATGAAAATATTGTTAACAATACAATGCATAGGGAGGTGAATCTAAGTAACCTCCATCCCAAGGAAAAGAAGAAGATGACTAAACTCTTCCATTTCAATATCGAATTCAAGAAGACAAAGGTGGATACTCTATTTGATTTCAGTTTACAATCCAACCTCATAGCATAGGATCTAGTTAGGAAGATTGGATTGGAAGTTCATGACCATCCTCACCCATCCCCATTAGGATGGGTAAATAAGGATGAAAATCCTAAGGTCACTAAGAAATGTAAGATCAAATTTTCTATAAGTGAAAACTATGTTGATGATGTTAAGAACCAAATATCAATATAGCATAGAAAAACCTCAGAATAAGTACTCAACACCTTGAAAAAGAGAGAATTTCATATAATAAGCCTCTTTGAGGGGGCAACCTCCTTTTACACCACATAAATGTTCAAGTACAAGATGATTCCAAATGAAAATGTCTCCTTGGTATATATAGGGGACTAGGAGGTACAATTACAACTAATGGACCCAAGTCGACATAAATAAAATAACATTACTAATGTAATATTCCCCAATTAAGGGGCAATGTGCCACTATTTAGGGCTTAACATGCCCCTCCCCTTCAGAAAAGTGTTGTCCGCAACACTTGAGTAATTTTGGATGCTTCTGTATAAAACACTCATCTTCCCAAGTGGAATCTTCAGCAGGAAGTTTCCTCCACTTAATGGGATACTCTGAAATGGATCTATTCCTCAGCTGGCAAATTCTTGTGTCAGTGATAGCTTCAGGCTCCAATATGATTTTTCCTTCCTCGTCAAGTTCTAGAAATATAGTTTGAATTGGGATCTTGTAACCTATAACCTTCTTTAAGCATGAAACATGGAAAATTGGGTGTACTCGTGAGGATGCAGGCAACTCCAATTTGTATGCCATAGTACCAATCTTTTGCAACACCTTATAAGGACCATAGTACTTTGGTGATACTTTATTATCCTTCTTAGCTTGCTTGAGGGACATCTGTTTGTATGGTTGTAGTCTTAAAAACACCCAATCCCCTACTTCAAAAATTATTTCACTACGATGTTAATCTTCTTATTGTTTCATGCGATTTTGTGCCATGGTCAGGTTGTCCTTTAAGATTTGTAGAATTTGTTGTTGATGCTCAATGTGATCTTCCACTGCTTGAACCTTAGATTTTTCTTTTAGAGAAGAAGTGATGGAAGGAGGGTGGTATCCATAGAGTGCCATAAATGGTGTCGTTTCTGTTGTAGTATGAAAGGAAGTGTTATACCACCATTCTGCCAAGGGTGACC
>JASDQU010106672.1:3972-83423 GCA_032191745.1 Picea mariana | reverse complement strand
AGTCGCAACTACTAGGTCACGTTGGGAAGCTCAAGTATTCCAACCATAACATCTCAGATGACACCAAGTACTCGGAACTTGTGCCAAGGGTTTTTATGCAGAACATAGTGGTAAACCAACTTGGAGAAATAATCACCTAGACACATCAGTGGGCATTTGGACTAGATCGAACCGACATTTTAGGGTTGTTGAAACTTCTGCACTTTGGCAGAGGCCAGTACGCAACAACATGCATTAAGCAGCTATTAGTAGTTATGCATGGAGGGGATATATGGCTGGATAGACCCGTCCCCATAATAGTTGAGTGTATTGCATACATAACAGGATTACCCAGCCAGGGTATGGATCCCACGCTGATTTTGGATGATAAATCCAAGGAAAAAGATTTAGCAGAGGAAATGAAGAATAAATATGGCACCGTGAGGGGGACAAGAGGCATTATAATAAAATGGATCAACAATGTTGCAACACAATTAGGTGCAAAGATATTATCCTGTAAGTTGTTAAGAAAATGACGCAAAGACAAAGTACCGGCAGGAGTCATCGCAGTTGCAACTCAGTGCGCAAAAGAAACCTTCGTGAGCTGGGCACCTTATCTATTAAACTTGTTCCAAGTGGAATGGAAGGATGCATAGGAAATCAACACATATTTCCATTACTCATGGCTGCTCACCCTCATAGCCTTCATGGGATGGCGGGAACCAGAGCATGTAGTTTTTCTACTAGACCACAGCCAGCGAGAGCGAGATACCTAGTACTGAGATCTGGGCCACAGGACAGACAGAAGAGGGATAATAGAATCATCTTTGAAGCATACCTATGGGACATGCAGGAATATATTAGTTGGTGATGGAGAATAACACTAGAATTTTTGGCGCGATATGGGGACATCGCTAACTTCTGGGCTACACATCAATCCTTGTGGATACAACTAAGGCAAGATCCAGATAAACAATGGCTACCGATGCCCTACTGCATCATAGAAGGTGATATAGACATTGTCATCAGCGAATGGCCTGATGAATGGAGGATCCCATCCATTCCATGGGAAGTACCAAAAGGACCCACAAAAGGAGAAGCATCATAGGCAGAAACACAACTTCCGCAAATCTGAGTGCCCAAGAAACCAAGGACGAGACAAAACAAACTGACTTAGGAAAACCAAGGGTCAAAGAAGACAGGAACCTAGAAGGGGCAGAAAGAGACCAACGAAAAACCAAATAAAGCTAAGGGAGCACAGGAGACCACCCCAAACCCCATCACATAGGAGCCAGATGGAACTAAGAGACCGGTTGTACAGGCCGCAGGCACGCGCAAGAAATCAAATGCGCAACAAGCATCATCGGACTATAAGATCACAGAGGACGATGGAGAAATGATCGCCACAATGGTCTAGGATTTTCTAGCATAAGACTACGACCATGCAAGACATCATAGGGATAATCTGCAAAAAGAGTTGGCAGAAATAGGACAACTCCTCAAAACACTTAGAGAGGCCTAGTGAACAAGTAGCAGTAGAGGCATAGATTCGTTGACAACACAAACCAACGAAAGAATGGAGGTCGAAGAAAGAGACCCAACCCTCCCAATTCCACACGCAAACACAACGGTCCACATAAATAGAGCATGCTACGAATGGATGAAATAGTGGGACAAACACCACTAAAGGATTTGGACCACATCCAATTGGTCCTGACATGGATGCCATCAAGGGCACTACACAAATTGCAGGTTAGCGTCGACCACTCTCAGGCACATAAAAACTTAGTCGAGCTACAGAAAGCAGCAAGGTAGCAAGAAGCACTGGAAAAAGAGTATGAGCAGGACAAATCTGAAACTCAGAAGGAGACGGAGCATAGGAATGAATTGGAATGTAGAGTGGGAGAAATTTTTGGGAAACTTCCAAACACTACGCAAGGAAACAAACTCCTAGACACATAAAAGATCGACCATATTGCGCAGGAAATTGCTCGATACCAGAAGGAGATCGGGGATCTCTGAGAATAGATGACACCAACAACTTCATCGACAATGAAGGAGTAAAGGAGGTAGGTAGAAACAACACAAATACAAGAGATGGAGAAGCAGGTTAGCACGGCAACTGACTTGCTTGACAAAGGAGCGCAACTTTGGACAAGACTAGAGGAGGATCCACAGGTTCAACGCTGGGACAAGGAAGAGGAAAGGATCAATGCAGTGATCCAATAACTCAAATAGAGGAAAAATACTATACCAATCTCAGAATTTGTCAAGGGGATGCAAGAGTTGAAGAAGATGCAGGCATAACTTATCACCACGCAGACACAAAAACAGGAATGTCATGCTCAAATAGAATCACTACAGGAATGGGTAGCAGAAGTACTCGCACAGGAAGAAGCAGATAGAATACAAATGGCACAGACACAGGAAGAATGTGTAGGAATATTGAGCGATGAACTGGTAGTTCAGGTAATGGATACCATTAAGGAGACGACTGCGCAAGCACTGACAAAAGCAATAGAGCTGAGGGAAAAATTCCAGATGATCACCAAAGAGATTGAGGCAGCTCAGAAAGATTAGGTGACTTGGGATGAGTCACATGTCAGTGTTGGGGGCCTGTTGGCAGTAGGCCGAAGTGGGAAAGAAAGCGTGCACAAATAATGATGACAGTTGGAAGAGAAATCATGGGAAAGAAAGCATGGAGGAGGAAAGCGACAACTGGCAAAAAGCACAGCACGCACGAATGCAAGAAGGATGCGATAGCTAGAAGGAAGAAACGAATGCATGCATAGAAGGAATACCTAATGAAAGTAGGGTTAGGGTTTTTGTAAGGGTTTTGTATAAATGGCTCAAGAGCCTGATAGATATAAATATAGATACGAAGGTATCATAAAAGAGTTCGAAGAGGTTCGTTGAGGTTGAGCTTTACTACTTTAGTAGAGTTGAGATTGTTTCTATGTAATGGTTTTGATTAGATGTACTATTTTTGTAAATAAAGTGAGCTAAGAAGAAGATAAAAGGTAGATATCGAGGATTAGATCATAGGCCGAGGAGCCTGGTGTGATCTAGTTTATCTCATAGAGATCTTACCCATATGAGGAGAGTTGTAAGCACGAGGCGCGAGAATTGTAGAACTGCCATAATAAGAGATCCAAGAGACAAATATTTTTGGACATAGCCCAGGAGGGGGTGAACCACAATAATACCTGTGTAATGTGATGAATGAATGCATATCTTTGTCATATTTTTAGTAGTTAAATGTTGTGTGTAATGAATGAATGAGTTATTATATTGCTTGGTTAATTGCTGTGGGAATATAACAAAAAGATACCACAGAGGTTAAAATATAACAGAGGATAACAATAGTTCATAATAAAAATCATAATTAATGGCTCAAAATATAGATCCCCTATCTCATGCTCAATCCTAGGCTATAAAGACCTACGTCTTACAACCACCCATTGAAATCTATCTCAGGGAGACTGCGCAATGCACTCTGTGTGCTGTTTTTCCTTCTGGTTTATCAGAAGGGTCGATAGTTTTAGGCTTTGTTGGTACCCTTAAAGATATGAACCCTGGGTCTACGGCGCAGGTAGTAGATAGAAGCTGTCCAGATTAACCAATAGTTACAAATAAAATTGGTCATGCCAAAGATAATAGAAAATGATTGTGTACTACTGTGAGACAACGTTATATCAGTCCCTTGCTCTTGCCAACACTACATTACTACATGACCCTATTACATTATCAGTTTGGTTTCTAGCTAGATCTTAGGACTTGGATAATACCAACAATAATAGTAACAATAATGCCTCTAGAAACAACCTTCTAGCAACCCCAACAACCCTTTTACAATCACATTGATCCCCTATATGTATAATTTGATCCAGGTTTCTTGGTTGATAACCCAAGAGTTCTCTCTTCTTCTTTATTCACTTGAGACCTCTTTCTCCAAAAACTGGTGTTGCACTGTCCTTCCAACTGTTTTTTGTTCTAATTGTTTCTTGTTGAGCATTCCATTTTATATTCTTTATGTTCCTTCCTTTGGTCAACATTTGGATTCCAAAATGTCTTTCACAACTTCTATTTATAAAAAAAAATTCCTGAAATATCTTACACAACTTCTATTTATCAAAATGAAGGGCCCAACAGGTTTCAACCACAATCCTTGACTCACCTCGATTCAAGTATTTATCTCTTGCATGGTCTCTGGGTTGGATTGTTGTTTTTCCTTGACTTCTTCTTCTAGGTTTCTTCCACTTCCAGCTTGGACTTTTTCTTCTCTAGCTCCTTCAAATGAAGGGACCAATTCAGGTACTAGTTCCAGAGATTTATTCCCGACTTCTTGGAACTTCTCAAATTTTTCCTGCCACTTCCTGGAAAGCTGATGCAGGAGCATCACCAGCAGAGAACAAGTGGAAGACAGTCGGACACACTAGCACATATTTTGAAATATTTTGAATTCCAAAGTTCGTGTATTAATGAGATATCTGAAAAGGATTTTCATTTATGAACATATTTAAAGATCGAAGGCTGAGCCATCGCATAAGATCGACGAGGCAATGTATTTTTCTTTAATGTGGAGGATTGTAGTACATATCTGGAGCTTTCTCTCTTATCTATCTGACTAAAATATTTATTGTAATAAATGTTAAGTAGTTGAGATCTTTTATTTAGATAGGATAATTGTAGACTAGTTCAAGGGAAGAGCTCGAAGAGCCCTCTTGTATAAAGCTTTTTATTGTTTCCGAGAAGAGGTTGCTGAATCTAGTGCATAGATTTCCATTACACTTGTTGTTGTTGGCATTCTAATTATCTAGATCCATCACCATTGTAGCAAGGAGTTGAGATCTACCGAGAAGCAGTGAATGTATGTATATAATTTTCAGTTGAATGAATATAGCAGAGGAACATTGTCCCAAATGTATGGTGTTGATGCATCTATCTGAATGAGTGAATGATATACTTTCTATTTTGTTTTCAAGCCTCTGTTATTTCTTGTTCTTGTATATATGCATGCATTTACATGGAAAAATGTATGAATCAGTGAGAATTTAAATAAGTTTCAGTTGTTTCTCTTCTACGAACGAGTGCAAGGAGTGCATGGTGTTCGCAAGGAGTGCGTTAACAGAGTCTATTTTGACTCGTAATCTCATAAGAGATAGCGTGAACTTATATATGCAAGGAGTGCGTGAAAACGTTTCATACTCATAAGCTCAAGAACTGTAGCATGACTTAGTCACAAAGGGTGCGAAGTCATCCACAAAGAAGTTGAGTGTGGAAGAAAATTTGTTGCAAGGCGTGCACAGGTCAATATTTCGACTACGTGTCAAAGAGAGTGTTATGAAGGATTAAGAAGATTGAGGAGCTAAGCTCAGGAGGGAGAGAGGTAGGAAATATTTAAGGAGGAGAATCCTTTAAGGTTTTGAAAATCTATGAACGAGATCCGTTCCGGAGAGAGGTGGATGATTCCAGACCGTCAGATCTGGGAGAACAACGTGGAGGTTTGTCGTAAGGTGTTTTGACACTTAGTAGTTCAGGAAGTTTGAAGGCATTACAAGGGAAGAGTCGGTAACTCGCGGAGGCATGAAGTAATTGTAACCGTTGGTCGTGCAGAGGATGGATGGTAGTGGATTGGGAAATCTGGAAGTCGAAATTATGGAGGTTTGTATGAAAGGTGAACAAGAGTTTCACAAAATCCATGAAACCCGAGATATCATTGGGCCATCATAATTAAAGGAGGCACATGGCATGGTGACTGGAGTTTGGAAGAGAACGCTTCGAAGAGTCTTAGAGCAAGAGATCAAGATATCCCCGAAGCCTGAAGTTGCGAAGGGATAGATCCATGATCATAACTTGTGGTCACTTAGGGGAACAAGGATCGGTGTATAGAAATTTTAGGTACCCGCAAGGACCCGAAGAGTCGATCCGACTCATGAGTTTGAATATCCAATACCGAGAGGTCGCGTAGTCCCAAGAGGAGAAAAGGGGGGTTGTGCCTGGAGTGGTATCATAGAGGATACATAATTAATTTATGTAGAAAGAGAAGTAGGCTGATATCGACGATAGGTATCAGATACATCAACAAAATGCTGCCTACAAGACGTGTTGAGCCACCCATAGAAAACAGAGCTATGGAAAGGGAGATGAGATAACTGTGTGCAAGGATGGATGTCATGGAAATAACACAAAGGAGAGCACGTGATGCTAGAGACGTCAGCGATGAAGAGAATGAAGAAGTAGAGGTTGAAGAAGTTGTAGCAGACGATGTTGCAGAAGAACGGTTGCTGAAAGAGGTTGTCAGGTTGGGAGCTAGAGAGAATATTGATGACGAAATGTATGAAGGTAATTTAGACACTGAAGAATTACTTGATTGGATACGATCAATGGATAAGTATTTCGACTATGAAGATGTTGAGGAGGAGAAAAAGGTGAAACATGTTGTCACTAGGTTGAAAGGACATGCAACACTGTGGTGGGATGAACTACAGGTTGACAAGAGGAGAGAAGGCAAGCAAAAGCTTAAGAGTGGGGATCGAATGGTAGCTAAGCTAAAGGCGAAATTCATACCCAAATATTATCTATTAAGGAGGATGTAGAACCTGAGACAAAAAGGGATGACTATGATGGAGTACACAAAGGATTTCTATTGATTGAACATCAGGGTTGGACAGAGAGAGAGATATAAAGAGAAAGGTTCCAGGTACATCAATGGCCTAAGATATGATATCTAGGATGAAATCAACATGGCGACAACTAGAATAGTAGAGGATGTGTATCATATTTCACTGAAGACAGAAGAGAAGTTGACGAAGAAGAAGAGTCAACAAAACAGGGGTAGAAGTTTGAACAAAGGCAAAGGATTTTCCTAGGACAAGGCAAAGAAATGACATAGTCACTCTGAGAGAGGAGGAAGTTACCGAGGAAGGCAGAGTGGTGGCATAAACTCTTTTCCCAGAGGAAGAGGAAGATGAATAGGAGGAGAAGTAATATGTTATGCCTATGGAAAAACACGGCACATGTCTTGGGATTGTCCCAAGAGGAAGAAAGAAGGAGGTGAAGCTCACATTTCGGAAGTGCAGAAATGAAATGTTGAGGCAGAAGGTGCAGAGGATGGGAGATATTTGATGATGAAGAAAGTTATCTTAAATCTAGAGCCATAAATTGAAAGGCCAACGCAGAGGAACAATTTGTTCAGGACAACTTCCAAAGCAAAGGATAGAGTTTGCAAGGTAATAATTAACAGTGGGAGCACTAATAACTTAGTGTCCACATAGATGGCAGAGAAGTTAGAGCTAGAGATGACTGCACATCCAATGCCGTATAAAGTCTCATGGTTGCAGAAAGGTCATTAGGTAATAGTAACTAAACAATTCCTTGTTGAATTTAAGATAGGAGGGTATAAATATGAAATTCTATGTGATGTGATTCCCATGGATGTATGTCATGTTTTGTTGGGAAGACCATGGTAATATGATAGGAACGTCATTCATGATGGGAGGAGAAATACTTACACCTTAGAGAAGAATGGTAGGACACACTTATTACTGCTAATTGAAGAGAAGAAGGTGAAGGATGAAGCCAACATGAGCATACTTCTCATGAGTGGGAAAGAACTCATAAATGAAGTAAAGAAGGAACAAGAGATGAAGTTTGTTGTAGTGAGGAAGCCGAGGGTTATCCTTACCAGTAGTTCAATGGAATATTTTCTTGAGGAAATTCAGGAAATGTTAGAGAATTTTTTTGACATATTAGTGGATGAGTTCTTAATCTCATTTCCACCTATCAGAAGCATCAACCATCAAATTGACTTGATACCCGGATAAAGCCTGCCAAACAAAGAAGTATACAAGTTGACACCTCAAGAGAATGAGGAGGTGAAAAGACAGGTTCATGATATGTTAGACAAAGGATTGGTTAGAAAAATATTGAGTCCATGTGCAGTACCAACTGTATTAATTCCGAAGAAGGATGGAGGATGGAGAGTATGTACAGACTCAAGATCCATAAACAAGATCACCATCAGAAACATATTTCCATTTCCAAGGATGGATGACTTGACGGACTGTTTAAGTGGAGAGAACTATTTTTCAAGGATAGATTTGAAAGGTGGATATCACCAGATAAGGATGAGAGAAGGTGATGAGTGGAAAAAAAAATTAAAGACAAATGAGGGGTTGTATGAATGGCTTGTTATGTTGTTTGGCTTAACAAACGCCCCGAGTACTTTTATGAGGATGATGAATGAAGTGTTGAAATTTTTCATTGGCAAGTTCATGATTGTGTATTTGGATGATATACTGGTCTTTAGCAAGACTAAAGAAGATAAATTGAGACATTTAATGTTGGTATTGAGGAGGTTACAACAAGAGAAGCTATTAATTAATTTGAAAAAGTCCTCTTTCATGAAGACAAAACTCATATATTTGGGGTTTGTAATTTATTCAAATGAATTGAATATGGATACCGAAAAGGTGAAAGAAATTATAGAATGGTCATCACCAAGGAATATCTTTGAAGTGGAAAGCTTCCATGGATTGACAAGTTTTTATCGGAAGTTCATCAGAAATTTTAGTGGGATTAGTGATGAAATGATGGATACAGTGAAGAAAAGACACAACTCTTTCAAATGGATAGAAGAGGTTGAGAGGAGCTTTAACATATTGAAGGAGAAGATAACAAAACAACCGATTATGGTATTACCGGATTTCAGAAAGACATTTCAGGTGAGATGTGATGCAAGTGGAGTCGCAATTGGAGCGGTCTTGAGCCAAGATAATAAGCCTCTTACATATTTCAGTGATAATCTAAACGAAGCTAAGAAGAAGTACTACATGTATGAAAAAGATTTATATGCCATAATTCAAAACTTGAAGAAATGGAGGCACTATCTCGTACCAAAGGAGTTTGTTTTATACAACGACAATCAAGCTTTGCAATTGATAACCAGACAAGATAAGTTAAACCAGAGAAATGCTAAGTGGATAGAGTTTATGCAGAATTTCACTTTTTTTATTAAACACATTTTTGGTAATGCTAACAAGGTTGTTGATGCATTGAGCAGGAGAAACTTGATTTTGCAGGAATTTCAGGTCAATACCTTAGGGTTTGATCACCTTAAAGAAATGTATCACAATGATCTAGATTTCATGGAGGCATATGAAGCATGCGAGAATACTGTACTCAGAGACAGAAGCCAGTGGGACGAATATCTTATTTAGGATGGATTATTTTTCAAGGGATGCCAGTTGTGCATACCAAAGTTATCGATGAGGGAGAATTTGCTAAAGGAAAATCATAGTGGAGGTCTAGCCAGAAATTTTGGCCATGACAAAAAAATTTCTCAGTTGAACGATTTGTATTATTGGCCAGGTATGAGAGAATAAGTGAATAGGTTTTTGAAAAAGTGTAAGATTTGTTAGTATGCAAAGGGAAATAAGAAAAACACTGCGTTGTATCAGCCATTTCCTATTCCAGAGAGGCCTTGGGATGCAATAAGCATGGATTTTGTGTTGGGGTTGCCAAGAACACAAAGAGGAAGTTATTCCATATTTGTGGTAGTCGACATATTTTCAAAGATGGCACACTTTATCCCATGCAAGAAGACCAATGATGCAACACATGTTGCAAATTTGTTTTTCAAAGAGGTTGTGAGACTCTATGAATTTCCCTGGAGTATAGTTTCAAATAGGGATACCAAGTTTGTTGGTCATTTTTGGAGGAAATTGTGGAAGAATTTGGGGACAAAGCTACATTTTAGTTCTTCATACCACCCACAAATAGATGGACAGACCGAAGTGGTGAATCAAAGTTTAGGTGATTTTTTGAGGAGTTTGGTCACTGAACACCATAGTTAGTGGGGTTAGATTCTAGCACAAGCAGAGTTTGCATATAATGACTTAGTGAACAAAAGTACTGGGAAAAGTACATTTCAGATAGTGTATGGAATGAATCCGAGAGGAGTTCTAGAGTTGAGGGATCTAAAGCAGAGCGAGTTTAGGAGCGCTGGAGCCAAAGACTTCGCTGCAAAAATGCAGGAATTTCTTAATCAGATCAAGGAGAAGTTGAAGAAGAGAAATAGTGAATACAAACGCAGAGCTGATCAACACAAGAGGAATATTGAATTTGAAGTTGGAGATCAAGTCCTATCACATCTAAGGAAGGAAAGGTTCCCAAGGGGAACATACAACAAACTGAATTTGAAAAAGATAGGACCATGCAAAATCCTAAGAAGATTTGGTGATAATGCTTATGAGGTAGAGCTGCCGGGAGATGTGGGTATATCACCAATATTAAAAATTGCATACCTGTATCCTTACAGGGAAGATGGAGCCGGAGGATCCAAAGATCAAAAGAAGATCCAGTGGGAGAAACAGATGCATTTAGCACATAAGTCGTATATGAATAATATCATAGGTCAGTGAATTGGTAAGAAGACCAGAAGGAAAACATATTTTGAATACTTGGTAAAGTGGAAAGGATGACCAGTAGAAGATGCCAGTTGGGTTGGTGAAGCATACATATGGAATCCTGGAAGGTCGGTGCAGGAGCTCATGGATAGGAGTCCATGAATTTTTCAGCCAAAGGATTATGATGCAGAAGCATCGCCAACAGAGCACAAGTGGAAGACAAATGGGCACACTAGTGCATATTTTGAAATATTTTGAATTCCAAAGTTGGCATATTAATGAGATATCTGAAAAGGATTTTTATTTATGAACATCTTTAATGATTGGAGGCTGGTCCATCGCCTAAGATCGATGAGGGAATGTATTTTTCTTTATTGTGGAGGATCGCAATATAGATCTAGAGCTTTCGCTCTTATTTGTCTGACTAAAGTATTTATTGTAATAAATGTTAAGTAGTTGAGTGATTTTATTTCGATAGGATATTTGTAGAGTAGTTGGAGGGAAGATATCTAAGGGCCATCTTGTATAAAGCTTTGTATTGTTGCCGAGAAGAGGCTGTTGAAACTAGGGCATATATTTCCATTACAATTGTTGTTGTTGGCATTATAATTATATAGAGCCATCACCATCGTATCAAGGAGTTGAGAGATACCAAGAAGCAGTGAATGTATGTATGTAATTTTAATTTGAATGAATATAGCAGAGGAACATTGTCCCAAATGTATGGTGTTGATGCGTCTATCTGAATGAGTGAATGGTATAAATTCTATTGTGTTTTCAAGTCTCTGTTATTTCTTGTTATTATATCTATGCATGCATTTACATGGTGAGATGTATGAATCAGTGAGAATTTAAATAAGTTTCAATTGTTTCTCTTCTACGAGAAAGTGCAAGGAGTGCATTGATAGAGTCTGTTTCGACTCGTAAGCTCAAAAGAGATAGCATGAACTTATATTTGCAAGGAGTGCATATATTTCCGCAAGGAGTGCGTGACAGAGTTTGTAACACCCCAATTTTTGAACCCCCATTTTAAATAATGTATTGTTACAATGCTGAGAGGCTAGGGTGCCCAAACAATTATTAAAAGGCTAGTGTTTCCAAGACATGTAATGTTTTCTGTCATTATTAATAATAAATACATGGTTGGATGATAGACGGATAAGGAATAAAGTTATAGGGGGCTATGATTCCACAAGAGAGGGGGCTTGAGGGGCTAAGTGTTTATTCCTATGCTAATTACCCTTTTTGCCTAAGGGAGGGGATCGGTTAGATGATATTCTTAGGGAAGGCTAGGAGGTTCTTGATTCCCCACGAAGTTACTTAAACCTACCTCTGGTCTGATGGGGGGGTTTGACTGATGGATTGTTCACTGATTTTCCTGTACGCTCATTCATTTCCCTCATGCACTTTCATGCAGTCACTCATCCGTTCATTTATCCATCATCACCTGCATCTTGTCTTGGAAAAGGGAAAGGACCTTACGAGAATTATCCACATGATAGTTAGTTGTAATGGGCGTTGGTGCAATCCATCCATGACCTAGGGCCTGCATGTCTGAGATGCATTGGCTTATGCCCTGTTTTACTCACAACTGCGAGTCCTAAGAGTTCCAGCATTGATATTATGGACCAGTTGTGGTGGAGGCCCTAGAAAAAGGAGAAGGACTGCCTGAGGGATTGCGTGGCAGAGAAGGGTGGAGGTCCATTCTCTTGGGGTGGTACAGGCTGGGTGGAAGAGAGTTGGGTACTTGGATTTTTGTGGGTGTTGGGAAACCTGTGAGAGCTTGAGAGATGACTGGTTGGGAACCCAAGTACACTCTGGAACCGTCCTTATGGATTCATAGCCCTGATTCAGGGGTGACACTATTGTTGAGATTTGGAGAAGTGGTGTCTATGGTTGGGTGGAACGTCCTTAGTCTGTAGCCAGTTGGTGTCACCTTTTTATAAAGACAAGTGCTCTCTGTTGTGATATTATTATCTATGTATGAATGTATTCCATTGTGTATTTTAATTATCGTTTAGCTAAATCTTAGATTATGCATGCTTGTTGGATATTGTTGTGCAAGTCACTAAATCTTGTATCTTATGCATTCGTATTAATTAAATAAGGTATTGATAAGAGTACAAATTCCAAGGGTGGGATTGTAGGTAGCATATCCAGGCCTATGGGTGGTTGGGTATGTTACAGTTTGGTATCAGAGCTTCTGGTTGAAACACTAGGCCAATATGGGTCGGGTTTGTTGGTCAGAGTCTCGGGGTCGAGATCGAATTCCGACTGTGAAGTTGAAAAGATCAGGAGGAATGGAATTATAGAATCTACGTAGGAGATAGAATGTTAGAGACCCGTTGTAAGGGGTCCAAAGGATTGTGATCGTCCCTCTTCAAATTTGGGAGCAATCACCAATATGGATCAGGAGAGATCTGGGATCGTTGGATCGGAGGACAGGTGAACAGGGGTCTTCCGATGTAAATGAAGCAAGGGTTAAGGTCACAACTATAGGATCCCATGGGAGAGAGAGATCAATGGATAGGAAGCATTGTGGGGAACCAAGTTGCACGAGAGATAATTCCCCAAGGTAGTCCTGCAATCGAAACCATGGTTTCACCAAGGGGTTACATGTCAGCATCAGGAGAACTGTGGGGAAAAAAGTGGGTTACTCCAAACCGTCGATGCGTGCCCCCGCAAATTGAAAGGCATGAAATGATGTGACATGTTAGTACTCAAGCGATGAACCTCTAAAGAGAAGAAGTAGAATGGGACCGTCGATCTGCAGGAGGAAACATGTCAACCGATCATGTGCTCCGGGTGAACGAACTCCGGGAAAACGCGAGCAAGGAGAAGTTGAGAATTGATATTTTTGGACCCCAGAGATCTGAAGTGAATTGCAATCGTCCGATCCAGGAGGACACATGGTGACAGATTAATTAGTTTGGGAATTCAAATTTTGGGAGAATTAGAAGTGTGCTAGTATGGAAACTCCTGAAGTCCCGAAGCCTGAAGAGTCAAAGGGGTGGGGCACGATGATGTCACCAGGAGGTGATGTGGACCCCGAAATTTCTGAAGTGACATGTCTTGCGGATGTCACCAGGGATGACATGGACACATGGGATGTGCACCATGTGTCAGTAATTTTTGAGCATATGGAGTATTGAAATGTCAGTTAGGACATGACACATGTCACCCACCCAATTGGGCCATGTGTCTGCTTCTCGTATTTCACCATGTGGCGACAGATCGTGCAGTCAGGAGACTGGGCACTCCATTAGGGAAGAATGTGATAGGTTGCGTTGGGTTGAATAATCTTGAAATTTCCACCAAGGATTTCCACCAGGAGGGAAATAGATTTCTCAATTGATTTAGTTTCAGGAGTTTCCCTGGTGTCAAAACCACCTTACAGAATGAGCACACTAGACTTAAAAGAATTAAAAATGTAGTTGGAGGAATTGTTGAAGAAAGGGTACATACGTCCAAGTGTTTCACCTTGGGGAGCACCAATAACTTTTGTCAAAAAGAAGGATGGAACCTTGAGGCTGTGTATTGACCTCCGACAACTAAAAAAGTACACTATAAAGAACAAGTATCCTCTACCCCGAATTGATGACCTCTTTGATCAACTAAGAGGAGAAAATCAATTTTCAAAAAGTGACCTCAGGGTAGGATACCATCAGGTAAGAATCAAGGAAGAAGGCATTCCTAAGACATCCTTTAGGACTAGGTATGGGCATTATGAATTTGTAGTGGTGCCATTTGGACTGACCAATGCACCAGCTGTCTTCATGTTCTTAATGAATGACATATTCAGAAATTATTTGGATAAGTTTGTCATAGTATTCCTGGATGAGACACTTATATATTCTAAGTCTGAAGAAGAGCATGAACCTCACTTAAGACTGGTATTGCAAGTACTAAGAGAACATCAGTTATATGCCAAGTTGAGTAAGTGTTCTTTTTATCAAAAGGAGATCCATTACTTGGGACACATTATTTCAAAGTAGGGCATAACAGTAGATCCATAGAAGATCGAAGCCATTAGAGGATGGACAACACCCATATATGTGTCATAAATTAGATATTTTATGGGATTAGCTAGCTACTACAGAAGTTTCATAGTAGGGTTCTCTAAGATTTTTCATCCCATCACTTCTTTGCAAAAGAAGGGAACTAAATTTGAATGGAAAATCAAGTGTGAAAATAATTTTAATCTGTTGAAGGAATTACTTACTATTGCACCTATGTTAAAGATTGATGACCCAAATCAAAGTTTTGTGGTATGTACAGACGCATGTAAGGAAGGACTTGGGGGAGTCCTCACGCAAAATGGACATGTCATTGGATATGAGTAAAAAATATTAAGGAACATGAGAGGAACTATGCCATGCATGACTTGGATCTTGCTGGCATTGTTTACGCCTTGAGGATGTGGAGGCATTATCTCATGGGGAATAAATTCGAATTAAGGACAGACCACATTGGCATGAAGTATCTTTTTGAACAACCTACCTTGAATGCCAGGAAAACAAGATGGTTGGAATGTTTAAGTGAATATGACTTCGATATCAATCATATCAAAGGAAAGGAGAAGAAAGTTGTCGATGCGCTTAGTAGAAGAGTGCATCACATGCATGCTACTGCTGTCAATATGCATCATTTAGACTTGAAGAGAAGTATTTTACATGGTTTTGTTATAGATCAACATTACCTACAGGTAAAGGAAAACTTACAGTAAGGAAATGTACAACATAAAATAAAGGATTATGATATAAGGGAAGATGGATTACTCATGCATAAAAATACAATCTATGTTCCTAGCTTTGGAGAAATGAGGAATTTGATATTGAAGGAAATGCATGATGTTCCTTATGATGGACATCTCAGTTACCATAAAACAATTACAGTAGTAAGAAGTCAGTTCTTTTGGCCGGGAATGAAGAAGGATCTTGCTGATTACATCGCTGGATGTATGGAATGTCAGAAGGTGAAGGCTGAGCATAGGCACCCATTGGGTTAGATGCATCCATTTCCAATCCCAAAGAAGAAATGGGAAGTGATCACCATGGATTTCATCATAGGATTACCCAGAACGAATAAGAAACATGATTCAATCATGATGGTGATTGACAAATTAACAAAGGTTGCTCATTGTGTGCCTGTGAAGACAACACATACAACGACTAATATTGCAGAAATTTTCATGAAGGAAATTTCTAGGTTATATGGGATACCTAGGACAATTGTCTTGGACATAGATACAAAGTTTACCTCCAATTTCTGGAGGGGATTGTTTAAAGGATTTGGTACAAATCTAAACTTTAGCACAACATATCATTCCCAGATAGATGGGAAAACAAAGAGGGTCAATCGAATAATTGAATACATGCTGAGAATGTATGTGATGGATAAGCCATCTAAGTGGGAATATTACATAGACTTGGTTTTGTTTGCATATAGTGATGGGTATCAAGATTCATTGAGAATGAGACCATTTTAATCCTTGTACAGTAGGAAATTCGATACTCCAGTAAGCTGGGACAACCTAGCAGTTAGAGTGGTACTTGTGCTGGAGTTGCTCAGGGAAATGGAAGACCAGGTGGTTAAGATCAAGTAGAATTTAAAGGCATCTCATGATAGACAAAAAGTTTATGCAGACAAGAACAGGACAGCTAGAGAATTTAAAGTAGGGGAGCATGTACTTTTGAAAGTGAAACCCAAGAAAAGCTCTTTGAAATTGGGTAGTTGTACAAAGTTGGCAGCCAGATTCTATGGTCCATTTGAAATATTGGATAGAACAGGGCAAGTTGCATACATGCTTGCATTGCCTGCTTCCATGAATGTGCATAATGTATTTCATGTATATTTACTAAAGAAATATGTACATGACCCTAACCATGTTATTGATTAGCATCTGATTCAGGTAGAGACAGAGGGAGATTTTCAGGTTCAACCAGTGCGGGTATTGGACAGAAAAGTCAAAATGCTCCAAAATCGAGTTATAGAGATGGTAAAAGTTCAATGGACCTGCTACGGTCTTGAATATTCTACCTGGGAGCATGAAGATGCCATGCGGGCAGAGTACCTGCAACTTTTTGAATAAATTTGAGATTTTGATCTATATTTTGTATATGCACTGAGGACAATGCCAAGATAAGGGGGAGGGGATGTAACACCCCAGGTTTTGAACCCCCATTTTAAATAATGTATTGGTACAATGTTGAGAGGCTAGGGTTCCCAAACAATTATTAAAAGGCCAGTGTACCCAAGACATGTAATGTTTTCTATCATTATTAATAATAAATACATGGCTGGTTGCTAAACGGATAAGGACTAGAGTTATAGGGGGCTATGATTCCACAAGAGAGGGGGCTTGAGGGGATAAGTGTTTATTCCTATGTTAATTACCCTTTTTTCCTAAGGGATGGGATCAATTATGTGAGCTTCTTGGGGAAGGTCATGAGGTTCTTGATTCCCCACAAATTTACTTAAACCCGCCTCTGGTCTGATGGGGAGGTTTGACTGATGGCTTGTTTGTTGATTTTTCTGTATGCTCATTCATTTCCCTCACTCACTTTTATGCACTCACTCACCCATTCATTGATCCATCCTCACCTACATATTGGCTTGGAAAAGGGAAAGGAACTGCTGATAATTAGGCACGGGATAGTTGGTTATAATGGTCGCTAGTGTAATCCAGCCATGACCTGGGGCCTACCTGTCTGAGATGCATTGGCATGTGCCCTATTTTTCTCACAACTGCGAATCCTGAGAGTTCCAACATTGAGATTCTGGACCAGCTGTGTTGGAGGCTTGGAAAAAGGAGAAGGAATGCTTGAGTGACTGCGTGGCAGAGAAGGGTAGAGGTCTTTTCTCTTGGGGTGGTACAGGCTGGGTGGAAGAGAGTTGGGTACTTGGATTGTTGTGGGTGTTGGGAAACCTATGAGAGCTTGAGAGATGACTGGATTGGGAACCCAAGTACACTCTGGAACCATCCTTGTGTATGTATAGCCCTAGTTCGGGGGTGACACTGCTACTGAGATTTGGAGCAGTGATGTCTACGATTGGGTGGAACGTCCTTGGTCTGAAGCCAGTTGGTGTCACCTCTTTATAAATATAAGTGCTCTCTGTTGTGATGTTATTATCTGTGTATGAATGTATTCCATTGTGTATTTTAATTATCGTTTAACTAAATCTTATATTATGCATGCTTGTTGGATATGGTTGTGCATGTCGCTAAATCTTGTATCTTATGCGTTCTTATTAATTAAAGAAGGTATCGGTAAGAGTATGAATTCCAAGGGTGGGATTGTAGGTAGCATATCCCGACCTATGGGTGGCTAGGTATGTTACAGAGTTTCATAGTCGTAATCTTAGGAAGTGTAGCATGACTTAGTTGTAAAGGGTATGAATTCATTCAAAAAGAAGTTGAGTGTGGAAGAAAATTTGTTGCAAGGCCTGCAGAAGTCGATATTTCGACTAAGTGTCGAAGAGAGTGTTCTAAAGGACAAAGCATATTGAGGAAGCTAAGCTTAAGAGGGAGAGAGGCATGAAGTATTCAAGGAGGATAATCCTTTTATGTTTCACAAAATCTATGAACAAGATCCGTTCCGGAGAGAGGTGGATCATTCCAAACCATCATATATGGGAGTTCAATGCGAAGGTTGGCCGTAAGGTGTTTCGACACTTCGTAGTTTGGGAAATTTGAAGGCATTGCAAGGGAAGAGTCGCGACCTCAGAAGTAGGAAGTTGGAGGTCTAGAGGGTTGTATGCAAGGTGAACAGGAGTTTCGCAAAAGCTGTGAAACCTGAGATATCATTGGGCCATCATAATTAAAGGAGGCACGTGGCACGAGGACCAAAGTTTGGAAGAGAACGCTTCAAAGAGTCTTGGAGAAAGATATCAAGATATCCCCAAATCCTGAAGTTGCGAAGGGATAGATCCACGATCATAACTTATGGTCACTTAGGGGAACATGGACCTATGTATAGCAATTTTAGGTACCCACAGGGACCCAAAGAGTCGATCTGACTCAGGAGTTTGAATATCCAAGATTGGGAGGTCGCGTAGTCCCAAGAGGAGAAAAGGGGGGTTACACCAAAAGCACTGAAGTTTCAAAAACAAACTGTTGGGTTGCGCCTATGGTCAACTCTTCTGGTTTTGATGGAACAAGAGAATTCCATTCTTAGTCAGCGATAGCATCCACTTGATGCATATATAGGTAGGCGGTTTGGACTAGCGGTCGAAACTATCGTAGTTATTTCTTGGTCACTGTCTGAGCTTCAAAAAGTGCATTCAGATCATTACAGACTTGCTGGATTTCATCAAACTTCACTTGTTGTTCCAATGGGTCTAGGGATTTGGCCACTTCCTCATTAAGGGATTGGATATTTAAGCACAAGTCCTCCAGTGTTTGGTTGCATTGTGAGATGAATCCCATCCAATCGTTGATATCTTTGAAAATTGTAGTGCACTCCAAAGTATTATTATGCAGTGTTATTCTAGCATTGTTTCCTTCCAGAACAACCTTTTCCAATTGTTCCTTTAGCTTGCGGGGTTGTAATTCAACTTCTAATTTTCTTTCCTACAACTGCACTTCAAGATTTGTGGATCGTTCTGCCAGCTCAGTCCAGGATACTTGAACCAATTAAACTTGCTCGGCTAGCTCATCTTTTGCGTTGGATTTTGGCAGTTGAGGCGCTATCTTTCTGAAGGTTCTCCATGCCTTTGTTAGTTTTTTCTTTACTTTTTTGACTTTCTTCTCTACTTGAATATTCAATTTCTCCTCCCGCGTTCGTCATATTTGTGCCAGGAGTCCTTGCTTCTAGAAGTCATATTCCCTTTCTGCTTGTTGGATCTTATGCTCTAACCAATCGGTATAAGATCTGATGAGGCCTACTAGTTCTGCCATTGGAAAATGAGCAAAATCGCCAGGGGTAAGAGTAGCATCCAGGGGTAGTCTAGCTTGAAGCGATAGTCCACTATCCATGGAGTGTTTTGAGGGTGTCTCCACTTCTTCCTCTCCTGGATATGGAACTTGCAATTGTTGTGCAAGTATGGTCTTTATAGTTGTTGGAAGTAGAGGGAGAACCTTTGTCTTTGCCAAGCAAAGTTGTAGTAGCTCTGTACACTGCTGCAGATTTTGGAGTAATGGCTCCATTTGTTCCTTCAGTTATGTTGTTCTCTATCCTCATGGTATTTGTGGTTCTGTTTGAATCATATGTGTCCCTGTCTCTTTATGTAAATAAACTTTTGGAGTCTCGCTTATGATAATTGGAATCTCAACACTGACCATTGAGATAGGACTCTGGGTGATTGGAACCTTCGGTATTGGAGTAAGTAGTGGGACTTCTGGTTGTTGAGTTTATTTTGAGGGTAGAGTGATTGGAATGGTTATAATCATAGAAACTCATTGGCTCAAGGCTATATTATTCAAGGTAGTTGGTTCTTCCATATTCTCATATGGTTCAGGGATATCTAGTTGCATTGCTTTGGGCGAAATGGGTTGGGAGGGAACGATGGTATCTTGCGGTGGTTATGGGGATTTATTGGTAATTACAGTCATGTATGCACTGGCATGTGGGTCAGAGTCATCTGTGATGTTAATCATTCTGGGAAGCACAAATGGTAGCCTTGGTGCAGGGTAGAGTCGTGGATATCGATTGTGGATTTATAAATTTTATGGGGGAAACACCTGTTTGGGGTTTCTTTACTAAGACATATTCTATAAATGAAACAATGAGGATCTCATTGTCATCCTTACCTAATAGCACGACCAATTCTGGGAGCTTCGAAAATAGTGGCAATGTCCCATTCTTCCACTCCAGGGGTTTCTCTTCCTCTTGTTTTTTTGAACTTGTCAGCATTTGAACCTTCTTCTTCTTCTTTGTTGCGTCAGAACTTGACCCTGCTTCTCCTTCCTTCCTATTTTTCTTCAAAATATCTGGTGGAAATAGGTAGTGCATACCTGACTTGCGAGGGTTGTGCTTAATGTCATTACATGACATGAATTCTTTGTCAAAGGCTTCTTCGTCAAGGTAGAAGGGTAGAGACCTCATGTGGAAGTCCTCAGGATTCACATGCCTCGACCAGACAAAAGTATAGTGGATATTTAGTGTAAATGTTATGTTCCTTGTGTTTAGATTTAACAACTCCTGTGGTATGCGCAACCGCTGCATTGCGTCTATGATCTAGTTGTACCACTTTACGAATGTTGCGTTGTTGAACTCCATGTTCTCTAAGTCCAACCTTAAATACCAAGGTTCGAACATTTTTTCTAGGTGCCCATTATCTGCAGGTTCCAAATGTCTTCCTATGGGTGGCCACCATTTCCACATTACAAATGCAATGAGAAAGTGTCCATAAGTGAAATTTTCTCCTTTCTCCCGAGCTTCCTCACAATCAATGAGGATCTCCTCTAACAAGTAGTTGCACCAGTTAAACACTGCTCCATTTGTGCAAAATTCCACTACAGAGAGAGCGTCTAAAGTGAATTCTCCATTATAGTATGAGCACATAACCTTACTAGTGATCACGTAACATGCTATTTGGACCATCTCTGGTAGAATTGCAATTTTGGTTTTGCGTCTGCCTCTCTATGTTTGGAATTTCTCATACAAGATGACTTCGCCCTTCTTTTCCCATTATTACTTGGGCCTTGGAATACATTATATACGTCCTCTCCCTCAAGGGAAAATCTGGTGAGTGGTTGGATGTCCTCTGCATGAATTGGATATCTTTTATTGAGATATAAGCTCATGTTGTGCACCCAACTGATCATAAACTTGGTGCATTGCGCAACCTCACTAGTGGTTATGAAGACTGGTAGATCCCTGAGGTACATAATGGTGGAATTAAATAGGTTGATGAAATCTAGATTTGGGACAAAATTCATGCGTCCCATTACATCTGGAGCCAATTCCTAGAACACACTAATATTCATCTGAGGAAACAATACTTGGTCCATCAGGTCAAGTTCAAGGATTTTTACTTGCTCGACCTTTCCCTTGACATTGCCCATGACCTTGACCCGGGGATCACATAGTTTGTATGGAATTTATTCTTTCGGAGTCGAACATCGACCTCCTTCTATTCTTGGCATGGTGGCTCTGGATCGCTGGAAAAATAGACTAGTTGAGTTGGGGTCAGTGTTGCGACTGGGGAGCGGAGGATTTCATGGATGAGGCTAGGGTGTAGATAGCGCAAACAAAAAAGATAGTTGAGATAAACAGTAGGTCTCACCCATGGGTTCATGAGATATTATAAAAAATATAATTGGAGAGCTCTGTAATCACTCATAAAGACACTCATCATTAGGCCAACAACGCAATCTCAGGCACCGACATTCGATGAGACTGATAACGGGGTAAAATCCATAAGGTGATCTGGGCGTTAATGAACAAAATGACAGGGACATAGTCGACTTGAGGGGCTTACCATTTTAATGATTGAGAATCCTGGTGGGGATATCGATGGAATCTATGCGTATCGCGATTTTATGGCATGATAGAACGTTTCGATGAGTTACTGTAGCTACCATAAAGGGTATGATTAGACCGAATGTGGGTGGTACATGGGTTGTGATATAGTTTAGATTCTCTCCCCTTTGACCACAATGGGGGTCTCCGTCATGTTTAATGACTTCATTTAATGTAAGGGTGACTCTTCTGACCCTAGGTGACCAAGTAAGAATTTTTGCACATAAGAAAAGACTTAGACGGAAAGAGAAAAAAAACATATGTTGTTGCACCACTATGCACACTTCGACGTTATTAATTGAATTAAAAAAATTACAAAAAATCAAAATTTAAATATTGTAAAATCTCCCTTGGAATGGAGCAATAGTCCTTTGGTTCAATCATGAGAAATGTAGGGTTTCAGGCAGGCACCATTCACCCAACCTAGTCGAAGGATATGGTCTAGTTGCGCCAACTTGACTCCACCAGAGTGTCGCATTTATGAAACTATAAATGGACTCATCTAGGGCATGCACAACTTGCCTGGATGTTTATGATACCGGTTGTTGTAGAGTAGTACTTTATCCCCTTGTATAAATCTTTTGAACTTAATGTGATAGTCATGCCAAACTTTATGTCTAGATTTCTCAACTGACTAATGAAAATCTACTAGAAATATCACTTCCTCAAGTTCCTAGAAGTCTACAATCCTTTGTGCAACTGATTCTTCATTTTTCATGTGTGTAGCTTGTACTATATAGAGACTAGGGGTGATAAACTCTACGGGTACAACATATTCTTTCCCATAAACCAACTGAAATGGGGTATACTTGTGTATCTTCTTTGTGGTAGTCCTGTAAGACCACAAGACTGTTGGAACTCTATCATCCCAGTCTTCCCTGTTTGGGAAACATACTTTTGTTAGTCCTCTTTCCAAAATTTTATTGAATTCCTCCACCGTACCATTAGCTTGTGGATGGTAGGGACTAATCTTATGGTGTTTTATAAGGAAATATGTTGTCAACATTGTGATTGTGTTGCTAATAAAACTACCTTGATCATTGGTTACAATTCTAGGACATCCAAACCAAGTAATGACATTTTCAAAGATAAATATAGCAGCTATATTTGTCAAAAAATCTTGAACTGCCTCTACTTCAGCCCATCTCGTGAGGTAATCTATTGCGGTAATGATGTATCTAGCCTTTGAATACTTAGATGGCGGGTTGATCAGTCCAATAAAGTCAACAAACCACTTCTCAAATTCCTGAAGTGATCTAACTGGATGAAGGGGTAATTAATCTCTGCGTTTTGGCTTTCCTACTCTTTGGAAGGTGTCACAAGATATAACATACTCTTTATCATATTTAAATAACATAGCCCACCATAATCCAGCTTGGAGTATCTTTTGTGAAATATATTTACCTCCAACATGTCCTCCCGCAACTCCACTATGGCATTCCCATAGGATATCTTGTGTTTTGTGGTTCAAGACACATCTTCTGAGGATGTTGTCTAGTCCCAATTTTTAAAGTTGTCCCACAATTAGTTGATATTCTACTATGCAAACCACCATGTGTCATTTTTGGGTTGCGGAGAAAGTTTCTGGGAAGGTCCCTCTACTAAGGAAGACAACATTGTCTTCAAGATACTTTGGTATGGCCTCAATTCAGAATAGGTCTGCATCTAGGAGTTGATCATCTACTGCTCCACCACTTTCCCATGATTCTAAACTGGACAGGTGATCTGGACATACATTGCATCTTCCTGGTTTGACAACTACTTCGAATCAAAACTTATGAAATAGCAGTAGCCACCTACAAATACAACCTTTAAGTACTAGTTTATTGACTAGGTACTTCAATGCAGAGTGCTCAGTGAAAAACTTGAAATGAGAGCCTAAAAAATAGTTTCTAAACTTTTTTAATCCATAAACCATAGCTATACATTCCCTTTCAGTGGTTGTGTAGTTGCGTTCGACTTGCAAAATTTTTCTACTGGAAAAATAGATAAGGTGGTGTTGAGGGGTCTTAAATCCATTTACCTCAATAGTAGGAACCAAACCTGCCACCGAGGCCCAATTAGACTCTGCAACATTTAAAGGTGGAATGGTTATCCATATCTTGCGATCCGAAAAATTAATTGATGGGCTTTACGTAGTGATTGACATGAAGTCTTCTTGTGAAAATTCCTCATTTGGTTTAAACGTTCTCTTTTGGTATTTTATTTTATAGGTGGGACCAATACAAGATAAATGCTAGTATAAACCAGCTGGGTAACAAAGGGAAAATAAATTAACTTCTGAAGAAGGTTGATCTCGAGATAACCCTCATACTCAAGCATGCAAACAATGATTCTTACACCTACAACAAGCCTAGTACTTAATACATTAACCTGATGGTGTTCCAATTGTTGACTGAGAGATGATTATTAGAAAAATACATACATGCAATAAACAATGGCAAGAAAATAGTTTCCTTAGCTCTAATCATCGATCACACATTAACACAATGATTTAATTTTCATTATTAAATACAAGAACTATAACAGATTCAGAGGCTCTTACTCATTACAACATCCATTAATGAGATAAAATCAGAAATAATTCTTCTTTAGATCCAATCATCCATGCTTTTGATGAAAAACATAAACTTGTTTCTGGTCCTAAACAATACTTATCAGTTAAGGTAGCTCCAAAATAGTTCTTTAAAAATCCAAAAATGAGGGTCTTTCCCAAAACCATCGACCTTTTTTAACATGTCGATCCTCCTATTTATAACATATTATTAACTAAAAATAACTATCAAAAGTGCAAGCTAAGTAAAAAAAAACATCGCCACATGGCGCTTTCATTGCTCAGTCTTATAAGAGTCATCGAATGGTTTCACTTGAGTGGATGACTCTTCTTGTACTCCAACCATTGGACGAAGATATCCTTACATGTGTTGGCATACGGGAATATGCGTTGGTCCATTGGGGCCGAAAGGATCTCCTTTATCTCTACTGCCTGTGCCCGATACTTGACTATTATAGCATTTCATTGCTACAATACGGTCTGAGCCTTGATCAGGTGTTCCATGAACTGTTGCACTTGACCTGGTGCCATGTTCACCACCTTTTCTATCTATGCAGCCCACGATGAATCTTGTTCGACATGTAATTTGACTATGTCATGCAAGTCGACAAAGTCATTAGGTGTGCCGAATTCTGGGAACCCGATATCTTTCATCGCCCGGTTGATCTTGGTCCAACTCTTTTCTCACTCTGCTCATTTCTCTTGGATTTCCTGATGAGGTTCTTGGGCCATTTTCACCTAGTATTAGATTGACTTCTTTATGCAATCGATGATGCTATCCCTTGCCGTGATCTTCGACGTCTCGACCCTGCTGAATGTCGGTAATGTAATCGATCCTTTTCACTGATTGTTTTTCTTTATCATACCATCTTTCTATATATTTTCACGTCGCTAGCACCATGAGGGTGTCTTCTTGGAGATCGACTATTCCTGCAGTGAAAATGTGCCGCTCATTTGTGAATTTATTCTAGGTGTCTTGGAATTCTCTTATCAAGAACAATGTGGCCTGTGTGGAGTCTTGATAATATTTTTCCAAATGGCATAGATATTCCAACTCCTTTAGCACAGAGGCCAACACCTCTTCATCCCTTTTCTCTCTGTCTAGGATGGCATCTGTGATTTCCATCCCTATGTCAATAAGCTTGGATGTCTTCGCATGATCCGTGTTAATCAATTTTTCCTCTGTGGTGATGAGGATGGAGCGATCTAGAGTAAGCCTCCTCTTCTTGGTGGTTCTCTTCATGATGGATTTCCTCTTTCGGTCATAGGCGATGGCTTGTATATTAGCAACCTCATCCATGGGTTGGGGGATTTGTTGATCTCCCCAGGTAATCATATTTCCCAGGCTCCCGATGGTGTATATTTGTTCAAGACTGGGTTCTTGAACCTCTTTCGTGTTTTTCGAAGGTTCAACCTTTGGTTGTTTCTCATAGGGAGGTAAAGTACTGGTTGATATTGAAGCATCATGGGCATGCTCGATACTTACTTGATAATCAACTGTTGAGATGTCGATTAACTGTTGTGGAACTTCTTCTTCTTGTTCACCCAACCCTAGCTCATCCTTGGGGCTATTCACTTGGGTCCCCAATACATCGAGTAGCTTAGTGTCTAAGACACTTTCAACCTCTTGGTCATTCTATGGAAGGCCTTTAATTCGAGAATCGGGAGCTGGGGAAGATGCCTTCTTGGGTTCCTTTTCCTATTTGATCTGCACCTGAGTCACCAAGGACACCTACAAACTCTCCTTATCATCATAGATTGATATTAAGTCATGGAGGGGGTTTGGTGCACTTTCTCTCCCTGATGTCCTTGTTATCTCTGGCTGAGATGATCCTGTTAAGAGATCTCTGCACTGTGGGAGATCCATCTTGGACCCGATGCTTGCTTCAGTTTCACCAAAGGCCGGAGGCTAGATGAAAACCTTATTCGTTGATGTCTTAACGACAGGTTCCGACCTCAAGACGTATTCCAATTTCTTTGTGATCCCTAGAGAAGAGCCTTCACCTACCTTGGGTTCTTTTAGCTTCCATGCTCTCAACAATTGTCTAGCGGTTGGATTTCTTGGTGGCATTGTTCTTGCAACTTAAAATAAAATTTCAAAGACTCTGTTAAAACAAAAACCGGATAAAAGCATATAAATTATAGCCATGTAAAATTTATAGACTCAGATACAAACCTATGAAGCTTGTTAAAACCTGGTTATTTTGATAATCACAGAGTCAATACAGCCTTCGAGTTGCTTGTCTTGCTCCTTCAGACGCTCTAGAATTCTCTTGCGCATGGAATTATTTTTTTCACAAATGCTCAAGAGATTTTAAACATGAAATATCTTACCATGTCGCATCAGCCATTCAATTAGGGTTATGAGTGAATTTTCAATAAATCTATCACTGAATCTCTAGAACTTAAATTATTTGTGGGTTAACGGTGAAGGTGCGGGTGGTGATGTGGTATATTGGTGATTTTAAATGATTGTTTTTATTGGTGCTCAAGGTATAAATTAATGAAGGATCTATTGTTAATTATCTCCTTAAATGCTCAAAATCAGATCGTATCTAACGCTAAAGTGTCCCATCGTGTCTCTCTTTCAGTGGGTGGATCGAGGATCGGGGTTGTGTTTCATTTTCGTTGATGTCCTCTTGCGTAAAGCTTCGATGCCGATTGGTATTAACATATAATTCTGACATGACCAAGCTGACTCAGAGGTGTGACTTGGACCTAGGGAACCAAGAATGACTCAGGATAGAACTAGACCGTACGACCCTCTTACCTGGTAAAGATACGTGACTTTGAAGACCAGTGACTTAATTCACTTGTATTAATTGGATTCAAGACTTTCCTTAGGTTATTCATTCTAAATAAACCTTATCTTGTTGATGTATAAAAAGTTTCCAATATCGGTGATTGGCAGAAAAATTATCTAAGTTCTTTTAGATCACATCACTTGAAAAAGTCCTGATGCCGAAAACATGCAAGGGATCGACGATCGAGAATAAATTTTAATGTAGTCAGAATGTTTGTTGTGATCCTTCTGGGTTTTCCCCGATCCTGATAAAGCACGTCGGGAACTAACTATCGATGACATATATATGAAAAAACTTAATGCAAACCACAACTTCCTTTTGTCGATGCCGATGGAGATTGACGCTCGACGACTTATGTTTTCTGAGTGGTTCCTTTTTATTCTTTGAATTCCTTTCGATGTCGAACCTGAGCGCGTTGGGTGAGTTGTTTGGCTATTGATTCCTTATTCAGGTGTTAATATATTTTTATTCATGGGGTTTCATATGTTCAAGAAAACTTGGATAGGTGATGAGAGTCATGAAAATAAGAAAAGACAGACATTTCCAAAAATTAAATCGAATCAGACAGTGCTGAAGATCAAGTGGTACCCAAAAAATAAAAAAAATGATAAAGATGTTTTAGGGTGTGTTGAGTGCTCAACNCTGGTTTTTTATCAGAGCCTCTTTTATCCTTGCATTTGAAATTCCCTGGTTGGTGCATCTGGGCCTTCTTGTGGGGTTTTCAAACTTTATTCCACCTTCATTTCTTGTAACCCTGAATCACACCCCCTTTGAAAAGAGTCGAGTAAATCATTCACTGAAACTAGGCCCTTTAGTTATCCTCATTGACTTGATACGGTGTTGCTATGCTACCAGCGAGCATCCATAGCCCCGATGGAGTCACCCTGACATGACAAACCTTGCTTCACTGCTAGTGAGCGTCCATAGCCTCGGCGAAGTTATATGCATACCCTCTCCTATTGTGCGCTCATTTGATATAGTTGATTTTATTTCGGTAGAATGCCCTCAGCAAGTGGGAGAGGAAGACGTTTGTTATTTGCAAAATGAGATGGTTAAGGTTAATTTTTTCTACATCTGTCTTTGAGATACATGTAGTCCTTTCCAGTTTACCACCTTTCCCTTAATATTTTACCAGACCACCAGGCATACACTTCATCATTTTTCCAAGTTTGTTCATTTGTAGGTTAGATAGAAAACCCCTTAAAACTACCGCAGGTCTCTCAATGCTTCTTGTGTTGTATGTACGCGATGAGTTAGGAACAAAGTTCGTCAAATCACATGAATTGAGGTCAACCAATGTCTTGCTAAACACAATATTCAAAAGAGAAGAAGTACTATAGCAAGAAACAAAAACAAAAATGCACTCCGCAATTAGCCTTCCTAAAAAAAAAACATCATGTAAACACATACACACATTTTTTTTTTAATGAAAATATTGTTTTAGGGCTTGGCCATTCACCGGGAGGGCATCATGTTCCCCCCTCAGATTCTGCAATTGATACGTTCCTACCCCAATTTTCTCAGCTACCTTAAAAGTTATGAGCCATAGATTTTGAAACTTATAATGTTTTCCCTTCGACTCATTTGCTCTGTCCCATTTTAGGACTAAGTCTCCTACTTCAAAATTCTTCTCTTTGGCCTTATGCTTATCAAACCAACTTTTAAATATCTGTTGATGAGATATGAATTTTGATTTTTATTTCTCCCTTTATTCTTCCAACATGAGGACGGTATCAATTCTTTGTTGTATAACTGATGAAGGTTGTCCTCTAGAATCCTGAGAAAGATGAAGAGACAAAATATATAGCCCGTTGGGGAGAATGGATTCCTGTCCGTATACCAAAAAGTATGGGGAATTTCCTATAGCTTCCTTAGGTGTTACTCTATCATCCCATAAGGTGTTATGGAGTGAATTGTTCCAATTCCTCTAGTTGTTTGCAATTGTTTTTTTTAATATCCTTACTAGGTTCTTATTGGTTGATTCAGCCACTCGGTTCCCCTGTGGATAATAGTTTGTAGAGTATCTGATTATGATTCCTTTGTCTAGAGAAAACTATGTTAATAGGGTGGAAGGAAATTAAGCTGAATTATAAAAGATAAGTATAGAAGGCATCCTGGACCTTGTGATCAACTATTTCTCTATGAATTGGATCACCACCTTTTCATTCACATGAGTCAGAGGCCTCTGCCCATTTCGTGAAATAGTCCGTGGCAGTTATTATGTATCCATGTTGTTTTTAGGAACTCAGTGTAATTTCTCCTATGATATATAACCCCCATTGCTCGAATGGCCTGGTAATGACCATAGGTTGGAGTGGGAAAACTACTCTATTTTCCTTCCCTGCACTTATTTGGCAAGTTTTACAGTTTCTAGCGTATATATGAGCATCCCTGAATAGACTAGGCCAATAATAGCCAGATATTAGTATTTTGTGAGTATTGGTGTTTCCCATGAAATGTCCACCTGCAGGACCATCACAAACTCCTTCATAACCTTTTTCTGCATATTCACATTTGAGACATCTTAAAATTACCCCATCATAATTAACACGGAAGAGCACTGAATTTATGAGGCGATATTGTGTTGATTTTAACTTGAGGGCTCTCCTTTCCCTAGGATTTAGGTTTTCTGAGCAAGTTCCATGATGAAGGAGATAAGTCAATTTCTCATACCAAGACTCTTTCCCTGGGGAGACGTATGAAGCTTCACCACACCATAATGCCAATTCATTCTCCCATCTGAGGTCTTCATTTACTTGGTCCTAGGCTTCAATTGCTAGTTTTCATAACCCTTGTCCCTTAACCAATTTAGCAGGTTTTATATCTAGATCAAATTCTTGGACTACTTCCATCCAGATTCCTCTTCTTTCCCCCATATCCTATTGCATGAATAGGGATAAGAGCGTAGGGTGAGGTACCATGAATTTGGTATGGTTCTTCAAGATGTAAGATCTGAAGTGTTTCACTGCCTTGTATACTACATAAGATTTCTTGTTTATAGCATGGTAATTTAGTTCGCCCCCTTGGATATTAGTTCTCACGAATGATATCCAGGCCTCGTTGTTGTCATCATACTTCTGGGTCAATACTACAACTAACAATTGGTCGGAGGTGAAAGTATAGAGGAAGAAATCTCTGCTAAAATTAGGACTTCACAACATTGGGGCTTGAGATATTGCAATCTTAATATTTCTGAAATCACTTTTCCATTCATTATCCCACTTAAATTCAGTATCTTTACAAATCATTTTTTGTAAGGGTTTGATCATTTCAGTGAAATTGGAGGTGAATTTCCTCACAAAATTGATTTTCCCAAAGAAGGATTGCATAGCCTTTTGTTGTGGGGTAATGGGAGTTGAGCTATAGCCCTAATCCATTCTGGGTCTATGTGAATTCCTTCTTGAGATATAATATGACCTAGCAATTTACCTTCCTCGACACCAAAAATAGTTTTCTTAGGGTTTAAGGATATACCATATTTCCTACACCTTTCAAAAATCTAGTTTAAGTGTTGGATGTGATCTTCTTTGTTCTTTGAATACACAGTCACATCATCCAAATAGACTACTACACACTTGTTGATTAGTCCCAAAAATTCTACATCCATGGATCTTTGAAAGGTCACCCCTTCATTGATTAACCCAAAGGGCATATGCTTATAAGCAAAGGTTCCCCAATTGGTTCAGAAGGTAGTCTTCAAAAGGTCTTCCTATGAAACTAGAACTTGGTTGTAACCTGAAAAACCGTCTAGTGGGGAGAAAATATCATAGCCAGACATGGTCTGCAAGAGTTTCTCCATTGTTGGGACTGGGTAGTTGTCCTTTTCTGAATCTCTGTTGAGGTTTCTAAAATCTACACATAGGCAGATCTCCCCAGACGTTTTCCTCACATGAACCAAATTTTCTACCCATGTAGAGTGTCTAACCTGGAAGATAATCTTGGCATCTAAAAGTTTCTTTAACTACTGACACATGAGAGGCTCAAGGGATGGATGGTACTTCCGAAGCTTCTGTTGGAAGGGTTTCACTTCAGGCTTTAACGATATTGTGTGTTGAATGATACGAGTGTCATAAGTTTTCAGATCTCGGTAGGACCATTCAAAGACATCTTGATATTTCCTGAAATGTCTGAGATGGGCCTTCCTTTCCTCTTTAGATACTATCTTTTCAAGATTATATTCTTGGGTTTTCCAGGGTTCCTAAATTTATAGTTTTGTGCATGGGACAATAACTCCCCGTCTTTGTGTTTTTTTGACCCTTTAAATCTTTCCATTAGGTAAAAAAGGTTTTCTAAATTGACTACTCCCTTCGGTATCGTGTGAGACCTTGGTTTGTCAGTCGGTTGATCTATACGAGGATAATTTTATGCTAATTTCTCCTGGAAAACTTCATTTTCAATAGCCAAGTACTTAAAATTATCCTGATTGGTCAAAATGTTTATGATTTGTTCATATCCTTCAAAGACCTTCCAATTAGAAATATTATTGGGCACTGATGGTTTGTAGAGTATCTCCACAGTGAATCGGGAGGCTTCATAGTCTTCTAGAGGTGATAGCCTTGAGGCGGCGGTGGACAGAGAATTATCACGAGTGTTCTTTGTTCTGGGAATCACTATAATGTTGAAGGATTCAAAATGTTCTATTAGTCTGTGCACTTCTTGTTGGTAATTCCTTAGGTGGGGAGAGTTTCAATGTATAGTGTTCCTTACTTGTCTAACGATGATTTTAGAATATTTGAAAACCTTCAATTCTTTAACATTTAAGTCTATGGATTTGTTTATCCCTTGTACTAGAGATTCATACTCGACGGTGTTGTTTGTGCATTAAAATTCTAGTCTACAGGACAAGAAATTTTGTTTACTTTTTGGGTCAATGAGGATGCACCCTGCCCCTAACCCTTCTTATGATTTAGATCCATCGAAGTATAAGGTCCACACTTGTGAGTGAAAATCATTAGCTTTCTTTTTTATACCACTTTCCTCCTTTCCTCCTACATGTACCGTGATTTGTAATACCAGTTCCTGAAATAAGAGGGTTTCCCTGCCATCATTGGAGATTTTTATTGAAAATTACTTCGTATTTTTGAGTAAGAGGGACATCATATGAGAGGGGGGAGAAATTCCCAAAATTGGAATCACAGGAATAATTGCCTAGCATGGGAAAATCTGTCGATGAGGACTTGTTAAGGGTTTTCAGGTTGGTCACCGTGTGTTTTAGATATCTTTCCCTATCGATTCTGATGATATTCGTGTGTCCCTTTAATGGCAGCCAAAGGTGAGCCCATTCTATACTAAAGTATCCCTTTAAATTATCAGACCAATCTCAACTTAGTAAAAATCCATAGGCTTCTGGAATATCTACTACAATGATGTCAATTACTTGAACAAATTTAGGGTGTGTCGCTATTCTGATCATTACATCTTTGAGCTCTCCCATAACCTTCACCTGGGTTCTGTCTAGTTGTATTACATGTTTATCGCTTTTGAGATGGACTGCGTTTAATTTTTTGCAAATAGACAATGGAATAACATTGGAGGATGCTCCTGAGTCAACCAAACAGTTATGGAGGTTTCTGTTGAAGACTTCAAATTTCAAAAGAAACGGTGGGACAAAAGTTTTTCCCTTCGTATTTTCAGATAAGGTGTTCACTGTTGGTTTATTTATTAGATTTGTGGGAGTTGTATTTTCTCCTTGGTCAGTGCTTGTTGTAGTATTTTCTACTAATTTCAATGCTTGTAACATAAATTCCTTTTGCTGAGGGATTCTACACATGTCCATGACCGATATATTTTCCTTCAACGTTTTCAAGTCTTCTACTATGTTTTAGTCTAGCTTGGGTGATTCTCGTGTATGGATGTTTATAGGATTTCTTCAGGGGGAAAAAGGTGCTTTCGGGTGATCGGGATCTAGTTTTCCTCCTGAAGTTTGAGTCGTAGTAAGGTCGTTTGGGATAGGTTTCTCCCTACTTCATGTTTTCACATACAAGATTTCTGTGGGTGGTTCTTGAACCTCAAATAAGTCATCAGAAGGCATTGGTAGGTTAGGGTCCCATATCAACATGGTTGTTTATTATGGTGGATCAAATTCTTCCTAATCAACAATATTCATAATTGACCCGCTTGATTGTTTGGTTAGGGAAACCTCATCTAGAAACCAGTTGGCCATCAAATTCATGCCATGCACCCATTGTGGGAAGTCTCTTTTAGAGTGTTTCTCTTGGTGATAGGCACATAAAGAGTTGGATGCTACATTTCCCATTTCGATGTTCAAGTTGGATGGGGGGTTTCAATCACTTTGAACAGTGGATTTCTTTTGAACAAGGGTTTATAGGGCCTTTGGCCTTGGTTTCATTCCCCTGCACTTCTTTTCATGTCTATGATCTCATTTGACAACTTATTAACCATGCGTTGTAGGTATTCTATGTCTCCACTTCCCTTTTCGTGACCTTGTTCTGTTTTTTTCTGTTTGGGTCGAGTCAACAGGAGTCCTCTCCTGGGGGGAGGTTGAACTTCCTTCTTAACTAGTGAGACCTAGCTTCTTTACATCCATTCATTTGGAATTCTATTTTTTTGGCTTCTTCAAAATTATCAGCTAAGTTTGGTTTGGAAACCCTCTTAGCAAACATGGAAATAGAAGCTGGGAGAGCATTAGCATATATTTTGATTTGCAACTCCTGAGTGGGTTTAGCTTCAGGTTGACTTTTTTTTAGGATATTAGTGAACCATTGATTAAAGTCTTGTTGATGGGGCCTAAATCTCTTTAATTCAACATTAGGAACAAAACCTTCCACCGAGGCTGAATTAGACTCTGCAACATTTAATAGTGGAATGGTTCTCCAGATCTTGCGATCTGAACAATTAATCAATGGGCTATATGTTTTCTTGTGAAGGCCTCTCCTTCAGTTTGGAAATTCTCTCTTTTTGTATTTTCTCTTAGGTGGGACTAATATAAGATGGAAAGCCAATATAAACCAACTAGGCAACAAATGGGAACCAAATTTAACCATTGGAGAAGAGGTTGGGATTGGGATAACCCTTACACCCTAGCATGCAGACAATGATCGTATACCATAGGCCTAGTACTAATACATTAACCATGTGAATATTCCAATTACTGACTGAGATACAAATTATCAGAAGAAAACATGCATGTGATAAAAAAATGGTAAGCAAAATAATTCACTCAACTCTAATCATCAATCACATGATAACACAAAGATTTGTTTTCATCATTAAAGAAAGAACTGTAAAACATTGCATCAAATAACTTATCAATAGATTTAATAGCTCTTACTCGTTACTGCATCCATTCATGAGACATAATAGGAAATAGTTCTTCTCCACATACATTCATACACACATTTGATGAAAACATAAACTTGTCTCTGGTCCAGAAGGACTTCTCAATTAAAGGCAACTCCAAAATAATTCTTAACAAAACCAAAAATGAGAGTTTCTTGCAACAACCATTGATACTTGACTAATCGGTCGATGGTCCTATTTATAACATAAAATTAACTAAAAATAACGGCTAAAGTGCAGATAAGTAAAACAAAATTCACCACATGGCGTTCTCTCCTGTCCATTTGTCTACGAGTCATCTAAAGATATCACTTAAGAGGGTGACTCTTCTCATACTCTACCCACTTGATGAATAGCTCCTCACAGGCATTAGTGTATGGGATTCTATGATGTTCCATCGGGGCCATGTAAATATCTCTTATCTCTACCACATGTGCCTGATACTTGACTAGACTGGCACTTAACTGTTGTAGCATAGCCCGAACTTTGATTGGGTGCTTCGTGAATTGTCACACCTGACCTGGCGACATATTTTTTACCATAGCTATTTCCTCGACCCATAATGATTCTTGCTCTGTGTGCGACTTGACTATGTCACGCAAGTTGAAAAAATAATCGGGTGTGCCAAACTCAGGGAGTCCAATGCCTTTCATCACCCGATTGATCTTAATCCAGTTTTTCGCGCACCTGGCCCATTTCTCTTGGATATCTCGGTGAGGTTCACGAGTCCTTTTTTCCCAATACTTGGTCGATTTCCTTATGTGATCAAGACTGCTTTTGTTTGACACTTGGATGTCATGTTCTTCTGTATCTCGACCTTGTTGGACTACACCAATGTAATCAAATCTCTCTACAGCTTTCTGTGCTTTCTCATACCATCGCTCCATATCTTTGCACGTTGCAAGTGCCATGAGGGTTTCTTCCGGGAGCTCGGCTATCCTTGCAGTGAATAGGTGTTGCTCATCTGTGAACTTGTTGTAGGCCTCCTAAAACTCGCTCCTTAGAAAGACCGCAGCTTGTGTGGTGTCCTGATAGTATTTCACCAAGTGGCATAAATGTTCCAATTCCTTCAGGGTAGCGGCCAACTCCTCTTCATCTCTTTTAGCTCTGTCCAGGTGGCATCTGTGATTTCCATCCCTGCACCGATGAGTTCGGATGTCTTAGCATGTTCTGTATTGATCAGATTTTCCTCTGTAGTGATGAGGATGGAGCGATCTAAAGTGATCCTCCTCTTATTAGTGGTTCTCTGGATGATAGCCTTCCTTTTCTAATGATAATCTATAGCATGTATGTCGGCTACTTCTTCCACGAGTTCAGGAATCTGTTGATCCCCCCATGTGAGTGTGTTTCCCAAACATCTGATGGTGTATACTTTCTCCAGACTGGGTTCTTGAGTTTCCTCCCTGTTCTTTGAAGGCCTGATTTTTGTCTATTGCTCATCGGGGGTTTGAGTACCGATTGAAATAGAAGCGTCGGGGATAGAATCGATACTTACTTGTTCATCGAACGTCGAGACGTCGATTTCCTATTGTGGGGATTCTTCCTTTGGCTCATCCGACCCTGACTCATCCTTCGGACTATCTTCTCGAGTCTCCGGTGCATCGGGCAGCTTAGTGTCTAGGACACTTTAGAATTCTTTTTCTTTCTAAGGAACCTCCTGAATTTGGATGTCAGGAACATGAGAAGATATCTTCTTTCATCCATGTTCTTCTTTGATATGCACAGAAGTCACAAGATATACTTATGGGCTCTCATCATCCTCATATATCTTTATTATCTCACTTAAGGGGCTCAACGCATCGGTCCACTGCGATGCCTCGACGGTCCTTGGCTAAGACAAAATGTTTGTCGATGATCTAGCCGGTGGCATTGTGAATTCAGGGTTATCTAACCCATTAATTTCATCAAGGTCTATGAATTCAGGGCCGCTTGGTCCCATCTGGCTTTCATCTAGGTTGTCGACAGGGAGCCTTGGCATATTTATGATGTCCAGGTCATTTTGCAGTTGATCAGTTATCCACTGCACATGTTCAAACATAAGTAACCCCCTCTCCCATGCATCTTGAGACTCAGGGGAACTTATACCTTGCACCGGGGTTACTCGAGGAATCTTTGTTGCTTTAGCTGCTACTTGGGGGGATTCTTATACTTCGACCACTATCATTTATTCTCTAGCCCTGAGGGATGCTTGAGCATATTGTTCTATGATTGTTGTCTGTTCATCCAGGCTCATGGCTCTAAAATTGGTCATTTTGGGGTCGGCCATCCTTGCCACCACTTCATCCCAGTCTTGGACATTTTCGGTGAAGAACTCATCTTCAAATTTGTCATGGGCGTATAACCAATAGTACAACACTTGCGATGCATGCTTCAAGACTAAACCCCTTGACCGGTCTAGAATCATAACTCCAATTGGCTCAGTCCTACTTGCTTGGCTTGAGCGGTGTCGTTTACTAGGTAGAAACCTATATGGAATCCATAGGGTATAAATGCCCACTTCTTATATTTCACCAAGGTAGCGTTGTAACCTTGCAGAATGGTCTGGTATTAGATTCCCCCCACAATAAGCCAGCCAGGAACATGTGTTGGTAGAAGATGAGGTGCTCCAGTGGCCTACTTTTTCTATCACCTTTTTCACTGCAGCTGATAGCCTTGGACACTCTTTATTTAAAAGGATAAAATGGATGTGAGCAATGAATTCATTGCATATGAGGGAGTAGGATTTTTTGTACTTGTTCTCCCATAAGACGCTGAAATATACATGGATTGAGAGTTCTGAGACATGCCAACTCAATTTCATTTCGGCAAAGGCATTTATGGCGCAGATGATGTCCAATAAATAAGAAGCCATGTAGAAGGATGGTATCTCTCCTTCCTTTGACATCTGAGCCTGTTGAATGCAAATGCTCAACTTCTTTGAAATGATGGCACCCTAGTTAAAACCTCTCCCAGAAATGGATATAGTGTAAGCTAGAGGCATCCAAGCCTCTAAAAACCTGGAAAAATCTTTCTCCCCATATAACCGACAGATGAGGGCCATTAGATAGATATATGACTCACTCAAGTTGGCTATATGGTACCATCCATAGGTTCAATTGGTGTACTTTTTATCTTCTCTCCACCATGAAGCCATCACCCAGATGGTGTTATGGTGCTCATAAAAGTTGAAGACAAAATCAGTGTTCAGTCCCTCTTTTGGATCTCTGAGCTTGTAATAATTCTGCACCTCTACCGGAAGGAAAACCTAGACACACTCGCCATTAACATCATTAATCAAATAGTTATGTGTGTCTGTGTGGTTGATGAGACACTTTAGGAGTTCTATGCAGGGGAACACTGGAGTTCTGGTTGCCACCATGTTCAAGTATGATCTTCGAATGTTCAAAAATAATTCATCATCGAGCTTCCTCATATTGGGGTCATTGTGCAGGATATATTCTGGGAATTATTTCCTATTGATCTTATTGAAGAGTTCCCCCCAATGTGGGAGTACCACATTTCCCTCTGTGTTTTCCTCTATGTCTCCAAAGGCTAGAGGTTGAGTGAAAACCTTCTTGGTAGATGTCCTGATGACCGGTTCCGGCCTTAGAGAGAATTCTAATTGTTTTGTTGGCCCTGGGGACGAGCCTTCTCCTACCTTTGGTTCTTTCAGCTTGGGTTCCCTCGGTGACTTCCTGGTGGTTGGTTTTCTTGGAGGCATCTTTCCTACAATCGAAACAATCCTTTAGGGCCGACGTATAGAGTGACATTGGAAACAAATGTATATATGAAGTGAGAACACAGTAAATCCAGACTGGTACATACCTGTAACACTTGCTACCTTTGTAGTTCGATACTCATAGGGGTCTCAGAAGCTTTTGAATTGCTCATATCATTCCTCTAAATTCTCTGAAACTCCTTTGTGCACAGAATGGTCTCGTTTACAATGGCCCAAGAAAATTGAAATGGGGAAGAACTTACCAATTGTATCAACTAATTAATTTGGGTGATGAGTGAAATTCAAACAAATCTAGTGCTGAATCTCTACAATTTAATTCATCGTGGGTTGACGACAGAGGCGCAGAGGGTGATGTGTTCTATCGGTAAATTCAAATGGTCCTCTTGATTCACGAATGAATTATCAACTAATGCAAGATTTGGAATTAATTAGTCCCTTAAATGCTCCATATCTAAGCGTATCTAGCACTAAAACGTCCCATCGTGTCTCTTTTCAAGTGGGCGAAACATGGATTGACAATGTATTATGGATGTTTTCATTGATATCCTTTTGCGAAAAAAACCCCCGACGTCGATTGACTTCATCGTACGGTGTTGACATGGAAAAACTAGCTTGGGACACGTGGCAATGAAGCCCGGTGACTTGACTCATGACTGTTAGTCAGAGTCGGGATTTTCCTCTAGTTGTGTGTTGTTAAACTAAGCCTGGGATCCTCGATGCCGAAAAGGAATCTGAGAATGGCCATCGGGGATAAACCTATCATGTATTTTCTTTGTATTATCTTCTTCGAAAACTCTCGATGCCAAAATGTTTCAGGGATCGGTGATCAGGGATATCATTTCTTTCCTTTTAATCATTACTCCATTCACCTTTTACCGATGCCAAAGGGGATCGAATATTGACGATTTTCAGTGTGTGATGGTTGTCATGAAAGAAAAACTTTTGTTTGCCGATGCCAGTGAAGATTGGCGCTCGACGGTTGTGGTTTTTTTTGGAGTGATTTTCATTCATCTTTAATTCCTTCCGATGCCGAATTTGAGCGAATCGGGTGAAATGTTTTGGCTGTTGATTCTTTATTTAAAAGTTAATCCTTTTAAGTTATGGGTTTTCGTAATTTCAAGCAACTTTGAAAGACTTAATGAGAGTCAAGACGATAAGAAAAGGAAACATTTTCATAATGAAGTTGAATTAGACAGTGCAAAAGATCAAGTGGTACCCAAAAGTGAAATTTGACATGGATTTTTAGGGTGTGTTGAGTGCTCAACAAGTCTTTAACCTTCTTCTTTGAACTCATGGTGGTGGCAAAAAACTCGGCCATCAAAGATCCTGTCATGGTTTCTTCTGGAAATTTATCCAGAAAATACTTTTGAAACTCTGTCCAACTAGTTGTGGATTCTACAGGTAAGTTAAAATACCACGTGGAGGCTAAATTCTCAAAAGTGTAGGGGAAAATCTTGCATACTATGTCTTCATGTTGGACATTCATTAGTCTGATAGCTAGTATCAAGTTTTTGATATTGTCTTCAGGAAATCCTGAGGTTTCAGGGTCAAATTTAGGGAGTAACTTTTCTGGATGTCGGGGAAGGTTATGTACTCATCCAGGGATGGCCAGAGCATCTTTGGCTAAACAAGGTTGATTATTATGAGGTGGTTTTCCCATTTCTTCATTATTATCATTGTTATATTCCATGTCGTCTGACCTTGAAGCTGAGAGTTCTGATTTGAACCCTTCCTCGTTGGAGAATTCGTCGGGCTCGGAGCAATTACTGACCGGTGTTTTGGGGATTAGATTGAGAGGATGTTAGATTTCAGTAAGGATGAAATCTATCAGGTCTTGTACCGTGTGAATGGAAACTTGGTCGGGGGTATTGACCATTGGTATACTTACTTGTGTTCTACGAGGAAGTAACGGACCTAAGGGCAATGCTTTGATTTGTCAGGCGTAAGCTCTTGTGATTATTCTGAAATGGTTCAAATCCTCGTGAGGGAGAGCATAAGGTATCTCAGGGAATAGATGTTCTTCCTCTTACTGGGGTGAGTTACTCATTTCAAGAGTACTTAGTGTGTGTGGATTGTCTTGAGAATGACTATCCATGCATGTGGGATGTTTTGAATCTATAGTCTGTGTGAAATATTGTGTTAAAAATATTGTTAGCCATTCATTCTTCGACCCTCCTTCTAGCACCAATTTTGTTGAGGTGTTATAAATCCCTTTAAGTCAATAGTAGGAACCAAACCTGCCACTGAGGCCCAATTAGACTCTGCAACGTTTAATGGTGGAATGGTTCTCCAGATCTTGCGATCCGACAAATTAATCGATGGGCTTTATGTAGTGATTGATAGGATGTATTCTTGTGAAAACTCCTCCTTCGGTTCAAACGTTCTCTTTTTGTATTTTCTTTAATAGGTGGGACCGATACAAGATAAATGCTAGTATAAATGACCTAGGTAACAAAGGGAAAATAACTTAACTCTTGAATAAGTCTAAGCTTAGGATAACCCTCATAATCAAGCATGCAGACAATGATTCTTACACATACAACAAGCCTGGTACTTAATACGTTAACCTGTTTGTGTTCCAATTGTTGACTGAGAGATGATTATTAGAAAAATACATACATGCAATAAATGATGGCAAGAAAAATAGTTTTCTTAGCTCTAATCATTGATCACACATTAACACAATGATTTACTTTTCATCATTAAAGACAAGAACTATAAAAATATTGAATCAGATAACTTATCAACAGATTCATAGGCTCTTACTCGTTAAACCATCCATTCATGAGATAAAATCAGAAATAATTCTTCTTCAGATCCAATCACACACGCTTTTGATGAAAAACACAAACTTGTCTCTGGTCCTAAACAAGACTTCTTAATTAAGGTAGCTCTGAAATAGTTCTTTCCAAATCCAAAAATGAGGTCGATCCTCCTATTTATAACATATTATTAACTAAAAATAACTATAAAACGTGAAATCTAAGTAAAACAAAACATCGCCACATGGCACTTTCATTGCTTAGTCTTCTAAGAGTCATCAAATAGTTTCACTTGAGTGGATGACTCTTCTCGTACTCTGACCATTGGACGAAGAGATCCTCACATGTGTTGGCATATGGGACTCTGTGTTGGTCCATTGGGGTAGAAAGGATCTCCTTTATATCTACTTCACGTGCCCGATACTTGACTATTCTAAAACTTAACTATTGCAACATAGTCTGAGAATTGATTCAGTGTTCCATGAACTACTGCACTTGACCTGGCGCCATGTTCGCGACCTTTGCTATCTCCGCAGCCCATGATGAGTCTTGTTCGACATGTAATTTGACTATGTCATGCAAGTCGACAAAGTCATCAGGTGTGCCGAATTCTGGGAGGATGATATCTCTCATTGCCCAGTTGATCTTGGTACAACTCTTTTTGCACTCAGTCCATTTCTCTTGGATTTCCTGATGAGGTTCTTGGTCCATTTTCACCCAGTATTCGGCCGACTTCTTTATGCGATCGATGCTGCTATTCCTTAGTACCCAAATTTCATTCTCTTCTGCGTCTCGACCCTGTTGAATGATGCTAATGTAATCGATCCTTGGTGTGATTTCTCATAGAATATTTCCATATCTTTTCACGTCACCAACACCATGGGGGTGTCTTCTTAGAGATCGACTATTCTTGCAATTAAAAGGTGCCGCTCATTTGTGAATTTACTCTAGGTGTCTTGGAATTCACTTCTCAAGAACATTGTGGCCTGTGTGGAGTCCTGCTAATATTTCACCAACTGGCGTATATGTTCCAAATCCTTCAGTGCAGGGACCAAATCCTCTTCATCCCTTTTCTCTCTATCTAGGGTGGCATCTGTGATTTCCATCCCTGCGTTGATAAGCTCGGATATCTTGGCATGCTCCGTGCTAATCAATTTTTCCTCTGTGGTGATGAGGATGGAGTGATCCAGAGTAAGCCTCCTCTTCTTGGTGGTTCTCTTCATGATGGATTTCCTCTTCTGGTCATAGGAGATGGCTTGTATATCAACAACCTCATCCATGAGTTCAGGGATTGTTGATATCCCCAGGTAAGCATATTTCCCAGTCTCCTAATGGTGTATATTTTTTTAAGACTGGGTTCTTGAACCTCTTCCATTTGTTTCGAAGGTTCGACCTCTATGTTTTTATCATAGGGAGGTAAAGTATCGGCTGAAATTGAAGCATCAGGGGCATGCTCGATAATTACTTGATAATCAGTTGTTGAGATGTCGATTTCCTGCTGTGGAACTTCTTCTTCTTGTTCACCCGAACCTAACTCGTCCTTGGGGCTATCCACTTGTGTCCTCGGTACATCGAGTAGCTTAGTGTCCAAGACACTTTCGACCGCCTGGTCATTCTGTGCAAGGCATTGAATTTGAGCATCGGAAGCTGGGGAAGATGCCTTCTCAGGTTCCTTTTCCTTTGTGATCTGCACCAGAGTCACCAAGGACACCTCCGAACTCTCCTCATCATCATAGATTGTTATTAAGTCATGAAGGGGGTTTGGTGCAATTTCTCTCCTTGATGTACTTTATATCTCTGGCTGAGCTGAAACATCCCCTAGTGATCCGGCCTGTGGCATTGTAACTTCAGGGTTATCTAACATGACAATTTATTCAATTTGTATTAGCTATGGGCCACTTGGACCTACCTCACTTTCAACAGGGTTTTCGACAGGGACCCTTGACATTTCCATGAGGTCCGGGTTGTTCTACAGCTGATCAATTACTCGTTGCACCTGTTCCATTAGGATCAACCCCCTTGTTTGTGCCTCTGGTGTCATAGTTAGTCCCCTGTTCTGCACCTTTGTTGTCTCTGTCACTCTAATTTCTTCCCTGGCTCCGAGGGCCTCTTGAGCCGACTTCTCTATATTTTCTTCCTATTAATCCATGCCCATGGCCTTGAACCTGGTCATTTTTAGGTCAACCATCCTTTGTACCACCTCGTCCTAGTCCTATACATTCTTTGTAAATACTTTGTCTTGGAACTTGTTGTGAGCATATTGCCAGCAGGATGACACCCATGAAGCATGTTGCAGGACCAGGCCCCTAGGATTGTGCTTTCTTAATCGGCCCGTTGGGAATCTGAATTCAAGTTGGCTCAGCCCTTCTTGTTTGTCTTGAGTGGTATCCTTTACCAAGTACAACCCTACATGAAAACTGTAGGGTCTAAAAGATCGTTTCTTGTCCTTGACCAAGGTGGCATTGTATCCCTGCAAAATGGTTTGATAACATATTTTTCCTACGAAAATATGGTTTGGGACATGATCTGGTAGGAGATTTGGTGCTCTGGTGGCCCCGAACACCCTGATGTAGGTGGCGTGCTCATCCAAGTACCAATGGCCTACCTTGGATATCATCTTTTTGGCTGTCGTCGATATCCTTGGGCATTCCTTCTTAAAAAGAATAAAATAAAATCGGGTAATGAATTCATCAAAGATAAGGGAGTAGGATTTATTATACCTGTTTTCCCATAGCATGCTGAAGTAGATGTGGACCGAGAGCTCTACAACATGCTAGCTCAGATTCATGCTGGCGAAGACGTTTCTGGCACACATGACATCGAGAAAGTATGAAGCCATGTAAAACGTTGGTGCTTCCCCTTCCTTCACCGCCTGGGCCTGCTGCAAACATATGCTTAGTTGCTTAGATATTATTGCTTCCCATTTGAAGCTGCACCCTGTTATATCCTCAAATATTTTACAAAAGTATTGAGGAAATTCATCCTTTCGGGCTTAACTTATCATTTTGTGTTGGTCATTTGCCAAGATCTCTCTTATCTCCAAGTTCTTCAGGCAGCTCCCATTGATCTCTCTTGCCCAAAATCCTTTGTTCTATTTCTCTTTACCTGCAAAACACAAATTTCAAATACATGTCACCATAGCCTATAACCCTAGCTTTATTGTCCATTCATTTCATCCTCAGGTCAAACTAAGCCTCACATTTGGTTTGTTTTTGGTTTTTTGCAAAATTTTGGCTGAGCCCATCGGCCAATTGTCATATTGATCCAATCCTTATGCTAAGTATACAACCCAAGCTATATCAATTGCCATGTAATACTCCAAAGACTAGAAGTCAAGAGTGAAAGGCTAACTAGCACACCATGCATTGAGCCATCGATTTCCAAATCGATGATACAACTGTCAAAGATGGCACAACTGTTTAATGGTGAATGCAACACGAGTTGTTCAAATATTGACACGTTGAAAGTATCTAGCTACGCAGAGGAGACACAAAGGGTGTTGCACCGAGTTGCAGGGTTTGAATTATCCACCGACAAATTGTAAGAATTAGAATAGCCCGTAAATCTCTCATCCAAACGCGCTATCAGAGCTCCGGATCCGTTCAAGGTGGCTAAGAACAGTCGAAACTCCAGTTTGACAAGAAAATTTATCATCCAAATACGATCTATTGAGATGGTCCATAAGCACTTTCAGATTTTCCCCGAAGCATTTGTGAGAAACCTTCAGCCACCAATGTTGAACATGCTTCATAGCGATGCTCATAATGCTCAGGCATCTACAGAGACAAACAAAATCTATGCTACAAAGTTCTCACCTTTCTGGAATGAAATTATTAAAAGTCTACGGGAAGAAGATTACATCACTAATCGGGAAATGGAATTGCTTCTCATCCCGAGCAATACTGGGAACTTAAATTCAGTACAATGGCCACTATTTCTTCTATCCAATAAGATTTTCTGGCCGTAGATTTGGCTGTGGAGTGCAGAGGAACACAAATGGAATTGTGGGACAGAATTTTGAGAGATGAGTATATGTGCTATGTTGTTGTCGAATGCTACTACAATGTGGAGAAAATACTAAAATCATTGCTAGATAATGAAGGCAGGCTATGGGTTGAAAGATTGTTTCAGGATGTAAATGAGAGTCTACTAGATAATTCTGTTCTTGTCAATTTCCAAATAAATAAGCTGCCTCTTCTGCTATCAAGAATGACAGCACTGACAGTTCTTCTGGTATATGAAGAGACACCTGATCTAGCAAAGGGGGCTTTAAAAACTATGCAAGATCTTTATGATGCAGTCACTCATGACATCTTGTCATCGAATCTAAGAGAGAAAGTTGGCTTTTGACAAGGAAAAATATGCACCTGCAGAGGGTAATCTTCTTAATTTACCTTATTCTGACTCAGATCTAGAAACAGAGCACCAACCAATAGAGGGTGAACAATACCCTGATCTTCCTACTCCTATCCCTCCAGGGGAGCAGGAACCTCCAGAGATAGGACAATATTCTGCTGAACCTACTGTATCTAAATCCAACAAGATAAATCAGCTGTTGTCTTAGGCTACAACTGAAGGAACAGACAGTCCCAACAACCAGGCCACTAGGGTTGGAAACCCTTGCCAAAATTGCCAGCTCCATGGAGGGAGAAATACTGGTGGAAACACATCATGATGAAGTTACAAGTCTAGTCATAGAGAAAGGGGCCTCTCCCAAGAAGCTGTGAAGTCGTTTGCAGTAATACAGGGAATTGAAATTTTGAAATTTTGATTTCTGAAAGTGTTTCACCTTTCGGTGGTTTAGGCGAGTCTGTGAGTGATCATTAGCCACTAAGAAGGGGTTCTTTCGGTAGATAAGGTGATTAAATCCAAATATCGTTAACCACTGAAACCTGTAACTAGACAGAGAAATCTAAATTTTGCACAGATCGTGGTTTTTCTGAGCCAAATCTTTTGAAAACACTCATGATGGATAGATGATGAATTATGTATTCAATTTCAAGATCCATTTTTGGTATATAAGGATTAGAAAAGGTGGCCAAGTTGGTTTTGGCACCTATTTTGGTGGAAACAGATTGGATTTTGGCACACCTCAAAAAATTCGAATTTTATCTCTTGGAAGAGTCATCAGTCAGCCTTGGGAGGCTATCCTGCACTACACCAGCACTCAACAAGAGAGGAAGACCATGAAATCTAAGATTGACCTCATTTTTGGGGATCATCCCACATCTTTTGCAACTAAATTTTGATTTACTATATTTAGTATATTTGATCCTTGTTTTCAGGATCTCAGAACTACTTTGTAAAGCCATAAAGCTAAGGGTAGAATATGAACCAAGGGTTCGATTTTGAGTTCTACATGCCACTGTTTTGTAACAAGGCACTTTCTTTAATATATCAGCCAACAAGCTTCTTTCATTTGTTACTATCAGACCTTCTTTTATCTATGTCTATGCTTATGAGTGGAATTAGTTCTTTTGTCTCTGTTTAATGATCCTGGTAACTGTCATCTTACTTTTGATTATCAAGAAAGAATCACAAGCATCCTTGGCTAGTTTGTTGACCCATCATATATATGGTTTTATGTATGTTCTGGTTGATTGATTAGTTTTCTCATCCACCTATTATTCAAACCTATCTGACAATAGCTCTTGAAGGCCTTGTGTTGCATGATTATAGTTAAGACTGTCTTGAGGATATAACTCAGAGTTTCAAATATTCATCTTGATCCAAAACCCCAACCCATTATTGAGAAAATAGTTTCCAAAAAGATTGAGTTACCAAGCATCTCTGACTTACAGCCTAGGAGAGTTTCCTGGAGTGATAACAAATTGGCGCCATTGCCGGGGAGAGGAGATTGAAGCTCAGCTTCCTTGGGACACGACACAGATCTAGCTTTGATGATAGACAAAGCCTGGACATTTACTTGGTTGTAATCTTCTATCTGGCGACTCCACGATTAAAGACTCCACTAGGGAGGATCCGGTTGACAAAAGATGAAGGAGTTAAATTTCAAATCCAGGTACCAGTTCATTAGTCTGCTTCGTGAACTGTTGTATTTATTTATCAACTCTTTCGTGCTTTTCCCTTCGCGTGTAAGGAGAATTATTTTTTGCTTTTTATATTCAGAAAATCATCATCCTTCTTGTATATATCCGTCTTTAGAAGCGGAAACCCAACAGCCCTGCATTGTAGATGTAGATTCTATATCTTTACCTCAGCCTATTCCTAAAGAAGAGATTTGCATTCAGATTCCCTCTGAATCTGAGCATTCATACAACCTTGAGGAGGTTGAACTTGTTTCAAAACCTGTCTAGATCTCAACCCCTCTGGCCATAATTTCTGAACCTGATCAACAACTTACCATCTCTCATGATCAACCCACAGCTTTTCAAGTTAAGATCTGGATGAAGATGTTCAAACCTTTATAGCTACCCCATCTTCTTCATCCTTATCCTGATGACTGTTATGAATATCTCCCTTTGTTTTCCGGAGAGAATCAAGCTTCAGCTGAGGGACACGCAGAATCCTTTTTGGATTTTGTTGATCGTTTTTCAATAACGCATGAAGATGTGATCATGAGAATGTTTTCGAAATCTTTGATCAAAGATGCTGCTACATGGTTTAAGGGTCTGAGAGATGATTCAATTGGCTCTTGGATTGAGTTCTCTAATGCTTTCCTGAAGTATTGGGGCGAATACAAATCTTTATATTCTTACCTTGCTGATTTCTATGCTTTGAAACAAGAACATGATGAAGCCTTGCCTGTTTTCAATAGAAGGTTTTACCGTGTTTATTATGACATCCCATTGGAGATTCATCCTACTGAGATTGCTGCCATGGTATACTATCTTATGGCTCAACATAATGAACTTGTCCTTCTCTTGCTAGAAAGGAAGTCTTCATCATTAGGGAACTTGTTTGAAGACGCTCAAGAGGTGGAGGAGAATATCCGTGCTTCCAGGAGGATCCAACAACGGGTTGACTTTGACAATCTGCTTGCACATGAGAAAAAACAATGTCAGTATGGTTTAGATTTTGAGCAGGGAGGTAATGAGTGTGAAGCATATTTAGAACAACATAAAGCATACAAGCTTATTTCAGATTTGGATTTGAATTCGTCAACATTGGCAGAGTATTCTAGAGACAGGTATGCTTGTGAAGCTTATGATCAATTTGTAAATCAAGAAGAGCTTATGATGACTGATGATTGCATAATAAATTATATTTTCTCAGCTGATCCTAATCCATGTGATGGAAATCCTGTTTTGTTATCCTCTTGTGAGCATTATTCTGATAAGGAAATTGTAGTTTTTGATGATCACGAGTTGATCTCAAGAGGACAAGAAGATGATCAGCCTTCTTGCAGAGGAATAGTCATGGCTGAGCAAGAGGCTGCCATAGATGTGCAACTATTTCCCGAGGAGCAACATGTTTCTTATCTTCTTTTCAAGGATCCAGTGGCAACCTTCATGGAGTTATACTTTTCAGAGGGCTTGAAAGTTTTAAATTTCTTCAGCTCGCCCATGTTTTCAGGTAAGTATGGTTTCCTGAAAAGCTCCTTGTCACTGTGGTTGCATGTTCAACATCATTTGTTGATCAGTGATAAAGACGAGATTTCTTTAGTATTAAAATTGCTTGGATGGCTGCTATGGAAATCAAAATTCACTTGACAAATGGCAGAGCTAGTTAGAGTAGAGTAGGGTAGGAAATAAGCTCACTGCCCAAGCATTTCTTTCTTCCAGTTTGCAGCAGAAATAGTAGTTAACTTGGTTGAATAAAGGCAGGTTTTGAAGGTATTCAAGACCAGTTGCACAGAGCTTGAGATTTTTCAGAGATTGGTTTCATAAGGCCAAATGACTCCATAGCCCAATGGACTAGACATGATACAAATTGTGGATGATTGTTGAGCAGGTTACAGGATTTTGAGGTTAAATGGATAGGCATAGGTCTGCTTGTTCTTGAAACCTCACAGGGAGGCTTTCATCCCCAGAAGGATCCAGATGTTATCTCCTCAAATATTTTACAAAAATATTGAGGAAATTCATCCTTTCGGTCTTAACTTATCATTTTTTGTTGGTCATTTGCCAAGATCTCTCTTATCTCCAAGTTCTTCAGGCAGCTCCCATTGGTCTCTCTTGCCCAAAATCCTTTGGTCTACTTCTCTTTACCTGCAAAACACAAAATGAAAATACATGTCACCATATCCTATAACCTTATCTTTATTGTCCATTCATTTCATCCTCAGGTCAAACTAAGCCTAACATTTGGTTTGTTTTTGGTTTTTTTGAAAAATTTTGGTTGAGCCCATCGGCCAATTGTCATATTGATCCAATCCTTATGCTAAGTATACAACCCAAGATATATCAATTTCCATGTAATACTCCAAAGACCAGAAGTCAAGAGTTAAAGGCTAACTGGCACACCATGCGTTGAGCCATCGATTGCCAAATTGATGATACAACTGTCAAAGATGGCACAACTATTTAATGGTAAATGCAGCACGAGCTGTTCAAATATTGACATGTTGAAAGTATATAGCTATGCAGAGGAGCCACAGAGGGAGTTGCACCGAGTTGCAGGGTTTGAATTATCCACCGACAGATTGTAAGAATTAGAATAGCCCATAAATCTCTCATCCAAACGCGCTATCAGAGCTCCAGATCCATTCAAGGTGGCTAAGAACGGTTGAAACTCCAGTTTGACAAGAAAATTTATCATCCAGATATGATCTATTGAGATGGTCCATAAGCACTTTCAGATTTTCCCCGAAGCATTTGTGAGAAACCTTCAGCCACCAATGTTGAACATGCTTCATAGCGATGCTCATAATGCTCAGGCATCTACAGAGACAAACAAAATCTATGCTACAAAGTTCTCACCTTTCTGGAATGAAATTATTAAAAGTCTACGGGAAGAAGATTACATCACTAATCGGGAAATGGAATTGCTTCTCATCCCGAGCAATACTGGGAACTTAAATTCAGTACAATGGCCACTATTTCTTCTATCCAGTAAGATTCTTTTGGCCGTAGATTTGGCTGTGGAGTGCAGAGGAACACAAATGGAATTGTGGGACAAAATTTTGAGAGATGAGTATATGTGCTATGCTATTGTCGAATGCTACTACAATGTGGAGAAAATACTAAAATCATTGCTAGATAATGAAGGCAGGCTATGGGTTGAAAGATTGTTTCGAGATGTAAATGAGAGTCTACTAGATAATTCTGTTCTTGTCAATTTCCAAATAAATAAGCTGCCTCTTCTGCTATCAAGAATGACAACACTAACAGGTCTTCTGGTACATGAAGAGACACCTGATATAGCAAAGGGGGATTTGAAAACTATGCAAGATATTTATGATGTAGTGACTCATGACATCTTGTCATCGAATCTAAGAGAGAAAGTTGGCTTTTGACAAGGCAGAAGATGCACCTGCAGAGGGTAATCTTCTTAATTTACCTTATTCTGAATCAGATCCAGAAACAGAGCACCAACCAACAGAGAGTGAACAATACCCTAATATTCCTACTCCTATCCCTCCAGGGGAGCAGGAACCTCCAGAGATAGGACAGTCTTCTGCTGAACCTACTGTATCTAAATCCAACAAGATAAATCAGCTGTTGTCTTAGGCTACAACTGAAGGAACATACAGTCCCAGCAATCAGGCCACTAGGGTTGGAAACCCTTGCCAAAATTGCCAGCTCCATGGAGGGAGAAATACCGGTGGAAACACATCATGATGAAGTTACAAGTTTAGTCAGAGAGAAAGGGGCCTCTCCCAAGAAGTTGTGAAGTCGTTTGCAGTAATACAGGTAATTGAAATTTTGAAATTTTGATTTCTGAAAGTGTTTCACCTTTCGGTGGTTTAGGCGAGTCTGTGAGTGCTCATTAGCCACCGAGAAGGGGTTCTTTCGGTAGATAAGGTGCTTAAATCCGAATATCGTTAACCACCGAAACCTGTAACTAGACAGAGAAAGCTAAATTTTGCACAGATCGAGGTTTTTCTGATCCAAATCTTTTGAAAACACTCATGAAGGATAGATGATGAATTATGTATTCAGTTTCAAGATCCATTTTTGGTATATAAGGATTAGAAAAGGTGGCCAAGTTGGTTTTGGCACCTATTTTGGTGGAAACAGATTGGATTTTGGCACACCTCAGCAAATTCGAATTTTATCTCTTGGAAGAGTCATCAATCATCCTTGGGAGGCTATCCTGCACTACACCAATACTCAACAAGAGAGGAAGACCATGAAATCTGAGATTGACCTCATTTTTGGGGATCATCCCACATCTTTTGCAACTAAATTTTGATTTACTATATTTAGTATATTTGATCCTTGTTTTCAGGATCTCAGAACTGCTTTGTAAAGCTATAAAGCTAAGGGTAGAATATGAACCAAGGGTTCGATTTTGAGTTCTACATGCTACTGTTTTGTAACAAGACACTTTCTTTAATATATCAGCCAACAAGCTTCTTTCATTTGTTACTGTCAGACCTTCTTTTATCTATGTCTATGCTTATGAGTGGAATTAGTTCTTTTGTCTCTGTTTAATGATCCTGGTAACTGTCATCTTACTTTTGATTATCAAGCAAGAATCACAAGCATCCTTAGCTAGTTTGTTGACCCATCATATATATGGTTTTATGTATGTTCTGTTTGATTGATTAGTTTTCTCATCCACCTGTTATTCAAACCTACCTGACAATATCTCTTGAAGGCCTTGTGTTGCATGATTATAGTTAAGACTGTCTTGAGGATATAACTTAGAGTTTCAGATATTCATCTTGATCCAAAACCCCAACCCATTATTGAGAAAATAGTTTCCAAAAAGATTGAGTTACCAGGCATCTCTGACTTACAGCCTAGGAGAGTTTCCTGGAGTGATAACACACTCGACGATTGCAATTGTGTATTCCAAAGGCATCCATGCCTCTGAAAACCTAGAGAAATCGTTCTCTTCGTACAATCAACAAATGATAGATATCAACTAGACATATGGTTCCCTTAAGTTAGTTGTCCCATACCAGCTAGTGTTTCGGTTGGTAAAATTCTTTTCCTCCCTCCACCATGAGGCCATCACCCAGCTGGTGTCATGGTGTTCATAGAACTTCATCACGAATTCTGTGTTTAGCTGCTCCTCGAGGTCTCTGAGTTTGTAATACTTCTGAACTTCTACCGGGAGGAAAATTTTTACACACCCGCCATTGTCATCATCGATTAAACACTTATGTTTGTCTGTGTGGTTGATGAGCCATTTTAGGGCCTCTATGCAGGGGAAAATTGGGGTTCTCCTTGCCACCATGTGCAGATACGACCGTCAGATGTTCAGAAACACCTGGTTGTCGAGTGCCCTTACGTCCACATCACTGTGTGGGACATATTCTCGGTATTCTTCTCGACTGATCCTATTAAAGATATCTCCCCACTATGGGAGCACCATCTTGGACCTGGTGCTTGCCTCAGTATTGCCAAAGGTTGAAGGCTGGATGAAAACCTTATTCGTTTCTGTATTAATGACAGGTTCCTCCCTTGGGACGTATTCCAATTGATTTGCAATCATTGGAGAAGAGCCTTCTCCTACGTCTGGTTCTTTCAAATTCGGTGCTCTGGACGATCGTCTAGTGGTTGGATTTCTTTGTGGCATTGTTCCTGCAACTTAAAATCAAATTTCAGAGACTATGTAAAAACAAAACGGGATAAAAACATATAAATTATATCCATGTAAAATTTATAGACTCGGATACACACCTCTGAAGCTTGTTAAAACCTGGTTATTTTGATAATCATGGAGTCGATACAGCCTTTGAGTTGCTCGTATTGCTCCTTCAGATGCTCCGGAATTCTCTTGCGCGTAGAATGATTTTGTTCACAATGGCTCAAGATATGTTAAACATGAAAGATCTCACCGTGTTGCATCAACGATTCAATTCGAGTTATGAGTGGATTTTCAATAAATATATCGCTGAATCTCTAGAACTTAAATTCGTCGTGGGTTGACGATGGAGGCGTGGGTGGTGATATGGTCTATCAGTGATTTTAAACAGTTGTTTTGATTGGCACAAAAGGTAGAAACTAATAAATGATCGGGTATTAATTAGCTCCTTAAATGCTCAAAATCCGATTGTATCTAATGCTAAAAATGTCTCATCGTGTCGCTCTTTCAGTGGGTGGATTGGGGATCAAGTTTGTGCTATGAACATTTTCATTGATATCCTCTTGTGCAAATCTCCGACGCTGATTGGTCTTATAGTACAATGCTAATGCGGCCAAGCTGACTCAGATCTAGGGAACCAAGAATGATTCAGGATAGAACTAGATCGTACAATCCTCTTACCTGGTAAAGTCACGTGTCGTTGAAAACCAATGACTTAATTTGCTTGTATTGATCGAAGTCGGGACTTTCCTTAGGTTATTCGTTCTAAACAAACCTTAGCTTGTCGATTTTCAAAAAGTGTCCCGGATTGACGATCGACAAAAAAATTATCCAAGTGATTTCAGATCACATCCCTTGAAAAAGTATTGATGCCAAAAACACGTCAGGGATCAGTAATCGGGAATAACTTATTTGAATTCCGTTTTCTTCTTTGAATTCCTTCGGAGTGGTTCCTTTTTCTTCTTTGAATTCATTCTGATGCTGAACTTGAGCGCGTTGGGTGAGGTGTTTGGTTGTCGATTCCTTATTTAGGTGTTAAGATCTTTTTAGTCATGCGGTTTGATACATTCAAGAAAACTTGGATAGATGATGAGAGTCATGAAAATAAGCAAAGAAAAGCATTTCCAAAAATGAAATTGAATCAAACAGTGCAGAATATCAAGTGGTAACCAAAAATTAAAAAATTTGATAAAGGCTTTTTAGGGTGTGTTGAGTGCTCAACAGGTGGTCCATATTTCCTTCCCCTGGTTGCGCTAAAATGGCTCCTAGGGAATTACCTGATTCATCCACATGTACATGGAATTCAATTTCCCAATTGGGAAATATCAAGATAGGTGAAGTACTTAGTTTTTCTTTGAGAATGTCGAATTCTTTGTCACACTCTAGTGTCCACCGAAATAGTTCGGACTCCTTCAACAATTTTTCTAGAGGTGCGGTGATAGTTGCATATCTTCTGATGAACTCACAGTAATATCCTATATGTCCCCATGTAGATCGCAATAGTTTAGCACTTGTAGGTGGTGGCATGTTGAGAATGACTGCAAGTTTAGTTGGGTCTTCGAAGACTGCTTCCTAGCATACAATATGGCCTAGCAAATTTCCATGTGGTACACAGAAGCACTTTATTAGATTTAGAAATATATGCAATTCACAATATCTATAAAACATTAACCGAAGTATCCCTACATGGTACTTTAATAGGATGTATACTGTCCAATCATCCATGTATGTTTGGCCCTTCATTTTTGGAGTTGAAGCTGTGCAAGAAGGACTATAGTCCCAATTTTGGTTAAACATGAGTTGTGCTAGCTACAAAAGAAGTTGGAGAAAGTAAAGGAACATAAATCAGTTGTGAAAAGGGACAACACAACACCAACAAGGCAAAAGCAGTTACAACAGAACAAGAAAGAACACAAGCCCAAAGCTAGAAGATTTCACTCAGCCTATATATGAGATGCATACGATTGTAAAAGGGTTGGTTGGTTGGTTGGGTTGGTTGTTGTTAATAGGTTGGGTTTTTGTTGTTTTTAGTCAGATGTTGTTGTTGGGTTTAGTTGAGAAAAGGTTATGTGATTGTAATATGTATATAGTTTTAGGGAAAAAGGGTAGATAGAGCTATGAGATGTGAATCCAGATCTTGAAGCTTATAACAGAGTATAGATTTATATCTCTGATATTGTATTTGAGAGGTTCTGATGCTAATATATAAAGACAGGCCCAAAATTTTGAAATATAATGTGTCATTTTGTTTTTATTCTTATGAATTGTATCTTTACAATACTTCTTTATGCTTGATAATATCAATATGTTGTCCCCGTGTATAAATGCTTCCGCCACTTGAGTGTCTTTACTTCTAGGATGAATGAGTTCAGATATGTTATGTAGTTAGACTATCTTGTGAAGAGAATGGTGACTCTTGAAAGTTATGGGAACCCACCTATGTATTCTCCTTTCCCTTCCCTATCTTTCTGTGTTGGTTACGCTTCGGGTGAGACTTCTTCTCTTCGAAGGAGATGAAAATTCCAGCGCTTTAGACTACTCGGTACCTTTTGTTGGTAACCTGAGAAGGAACCTGGTCTGATCATTTCCACGCCAACAAAATGGTTATGTTTCCGAGATCTGCGTTATAATGGAACTTGTAGGGAGACTGCTTCCACTAATTCACAAATGCGATATTCACTGGTGGTGGGAGATAAAATGCCATGCCTTCATAAGGAAATAAGAGGAGTTGAGAGGAAAATATGTGAAAGATACACGGGAGGTAGTCTTTTACTCAGAAAGATCGAGTGACCAGTACGATATATTCTGGGTTAAGTTCCCGGAAGAAATTTTCCACTAGATAGATAGGCTCCACGAAGCTTTGGCATTCCAATAATTGTAACATACCTGACCACCTAGAGGTCGGGCTACATTACCTTAAACAGGCTACGACACACCCAACGATCTGCAGGCTAGGCACACTGCAGTCCCAAGACTCAGTTCTTTGATCTCTAATTCAAAAACAAAGGGTTTCTCAACAATGTTAGAAGCATGCACACCACATGCATAAGACAAGATCCATATCACAACATAAAAGAGATAAACAATGTGCCATGCACAACAAATAACCAATAGACATGCACATTAGAACACATATCTCAAAGATGATTAAATACGCAACATAATACATTAAACAAAAAGCACAGAGAGAACTTATCTTTGCAAGTAAATGTTCACCAAGTGGCTGCAGACCAAGGAAGTTCCTCCCAACCATAGACGTTGTTTTTCATTTACTCTCAACAGTAGGTCACCCCTGAGTTAGGGCTATGAATCCACAAGGATAGGTCCTAGGCCAAGTCTAAATACACAGTAGTTGAATAAGTAGCTCCCAGGTTTCCCAACCTCACAACAATCCTAATTTCCATCTCTCTTTCCCCCTTATCCTTCACAACCCCAAGAAATGAACATCTTTCTCTGCAATGTAGTCCCTGAGGTTGTTCCATTTCTCTCCAAGGCTCTAGTGCTACTGTTCAGGAAATATCCCTACTGGAAATTCCAAGGAATCTCAGTTGTGGATAGATCCATATGAACTTCCATCAATTTCATGCACACAGGCATCCATTCCCTCCTAGAATGATCAGTAAATCATTACATCCATTCAACGATGGCTCTCCTCTTCCTACCATTTGTTTCCATGCTCAGTCCAAGATCACATGAACTCACAGTAGTGAGTGAAGAGGAAGAAGAACAAGTGAACCAGTGAGAAGAGGATGAACCAAGGGAAGAACGACCCCAAAAAAAGGTCCAAGGGATGTTTAAATAATTACATGAAGACAAGAGCCACATGGCCTCCCTCCCAAGAAGCTCATGTAACCCTCTCTTCTCCATAAAATCAATTACGGGTAAATAAAATAATAATAACAATACTTAGCCCCTCAAGCCCCCTCTCTCATGGAATCATATCCCCCTATCTCTTCTTCCCTTGTCGATCTTGCAACTAGTGGTGTATTTTATTAATGTATAGGAAGTGTTACATTTCCTAGGCACGTTGGCCCCTTTTTGTAAATTTTTAAACCTGTGAAGTAAAGCAATGAATATAGATTCTTAAGAAAAATAGAATATAATCAATGGATCATACACATAGTACACAAAGATTTTATACCGGAAACCCTCGACCGGGAAAACCTTTCTTATATTCATTATATCGAATTTCACCATTCACCATACAATATATATACAATGTTTTTAGATATTCTGTAGATACCAAAACCCTAATCCCTTAATCCAGGATTAATTTACAAAACCGCTAAAAGAGCACTACTAGAGGGATCGTTAGATGCAGTTGTCATATATGACGCGCCCACACACACACATGCAAAGAATATAACACATACCCAACACTTTTCAAATTTATCGGATCACCATCCTAAGTCATATTTACATAATACATTATAGTTTATAAGGGTTAGAACTGGGATGTTACATCCCCCTCCCCTTATTTTGGCATTGCCCTCAGTGCACAACATCATTCCAATGTTATTAACATTACAATTCTAGGCCCTTTGGCCTTAATTCACATAGACAATACAACCCAATCTTATATACATAGGCACTCTGGCCTAAAACATGTATGCATAGGCATTCTGACCCAAAACATGTATGATGATCTTCAGAATTTATATTTCTGGCAGCAGTTCCAACTAACAATCTCTCCTTCCCTCTCATCCCTACACAACCCAAAGAAATGAACCCCTTTCTCTGCCATAAATTCCCTCAGGTTGTTCCACTTCTCCCCTGCTTTAGTGCACTCTGCCAGGAAGTTTCAGAGTTGTGGGTTCCAGAACTCCAGTTGTAGCAAGTCCATTGGACTTTCTTCCCTCCATGCCTTTGTCATTTAGTTGCTCCAACATCACCTTCTTTTCTCTCATAGTCTGGTACTTTTCTAGATCTTCAACATTCATCATTTTCCTACAATATTTCAAATTAGCGATCATGTCAGTTCAAAATTTGTGCATAAAATTATCATTCTTTCTCATATTGTAAGAGTAAATTTTCATAATCCGATACAATACTTATCTGTGTGGTTCATGGATCTGCATCCATATGGATGTCTCGTTAACTTCACTCACTTTTTTCCCTGACATATCCATTGTGTGCATGACCCCAATCAAGACCTATCAAAGTATCCTCTTCCCTGTGGTCACTACCTTCCAGGCCCAGGCTCAGACATCCCCTTCTCTGCTATGTAGTCCCTTAGGCAATCCATCTTGCCTGACCAAGGTTCTCTTGCACAAGAATATTTTTAGGGACATAGGGTTCTCATGTCACAACAATAGCCTTTTCCATGCTTTCCAACTTACATATCCAACATATCATCTGTATTATACACATACGGTCATAATGAGCTATCATTATAACCATTTCAAACATAAATGTCAAATCTATTTTATACAGGAAAATAAAATTTTCCAAGCATGATCTTTCTTCTCATAATGGTTGGCTCTGCCACTATATATATCAGTATTCCTTATGGACTTACATCCCTTCCATATCCAAGACCATTCTACCTGCAATTTCTTCAATTTACATTCGGCCAAAACAATTCGTCAGTAATTATCAAATAATAATTCCCAAAATTGTTTTATATAGGAAAAATAAAACTTCTAGAGACGAGCTTCTGCTCATAACAATTTGACTCTTGCAGCAATAGGCATTGGTCTTATTTATGGGATTACAACACTTCCATGTCCAAGACCCCTTTCCTCCTGCAATTTCAACATTACTTAGCCAAACAAATTGTCACTATCTCATGTACAAGACATATATTCGCATGGAAATGATTCAAAACAAAATCACAAAGTGCTCTCAGAATTGTTTACAACTACAATTCAATTACTTATATTAATCCAACTATCAATTGGAATGAACTCATCATTACATACACATGTATTATCAGTCACACACACTTTTCATAATGCCACAATTAATAAGATAACAATCAATGTGCCAATACCCATGGTCACGTCTACACAATGCCTCAATGCAATGACTACATAATACCACATAACTATGTCATGTATTACACCATGATGAGTTGGAATGTCTGGCCAATGATTCAACACATCATCCACACACTTCCTACTACTTTCTTAACTATTTGGTTACCTTCCTTTTCCACCCAACCACAACACTAAGAATATAATCCTTAAGTGCTCTTCAGTGTTGGCAAAGAGGTTGCAATCCAAACATCAGATATACAGTAGATACCATCAAGCACTCACATAACGCTATAGCCCTTCCATATCCAACCATATTATGGTCTCACACATGACTATCTCTATGGGTATTCATTGTTATATAAGGAGTATGTCTCCTGAATTAACCTGGTTATGATCCCATAACCAATCATAACATAATATGCAACTTACATTTTATCTAAGTGCATTCTAGCATCAAAAACACTTACACACTCTAGGCCTTCGGCCATTACATATCAATTTGAATACTAAAAATTAACTGAGGGAATCCTTACCTCGATCCCATTCAACATGCATGCATCAACAAAAGCTAAATGCATACATGTCTGGTTGTTACCAACCTACTTGTTGTTGTCTGACCAACTGATATTTGTAGAAGCTCACAAACTTCCCCCTTCATCATTTTGATCATCATTCCTGCCATCCTCATGGGTCTTCACCTCGATGAAAATTATAAGCAACAACAACATCCACATATTTAACCCCGCTGCATCATTTTTCTAGAATACATAATCCATCCTTTAGTCATACTCAAACATTATTTCATAATAACAAACTATTCTAAGTTGACAAACATGTTATATGCATATCCAAGCATGTACATATTCAAAATTACACATCCATATGCACCAAGCATTTACTGTCAGCATGCCTACTAATGCATATGCAATTTAACTTCATTGTATGATTCATGCACTCTAGTGCATTTCTGTTTCAATTCACTTATTTATTTATCTATTTATGTTGTAGTTGGTTGTCCTTGAATTCCTTTAGATCCTAGATTCCTTGCGTTCTCCCATTCTTCTCATCTTCACTATGGTTCCGTGGGTCTGAACACTTTTCTAGCCACGTTCCACCTGTCCATTCTTTCCCACTTAGTACCATTCCCCAATGGAAATCAGTTGGCCCTTGACCAAATTTTGAGGAACGCTTGGTCACAATTGACCGTTTTGGACTTCGACACCTTGTCAAATATGGAGCACTAGGAAAAGCAGAGATCACGGGATCTCGACCCACTTTGGGCCTCTTTTAGGGTTTTGGGTTGATGTAATGGGAAAGGGATGCTGACCCGTGGGATTACGTATGCTTAGGCCCACTTTTGTAATATATAAATAGATACTTAGGCAATGTAAGGAGCCCCAATGGCTTAGTGCTAAGAATTGATCTATGTGATAGACTTGCAAAGCTGAGTGAAAGTATTATAAGTGCTGAGTGCATAGATTGTAAGAAGGCTCTGTGTTATATCTACTCGGGGAAGGAGGATCTGGCGAGGTGTGCGTAGATCTCATGTCCTATGTGGAGAAGGATTTCGATAAGCTCTGTGTTGTAACTTGATTGACTGAAGCTAATACAGAAGAAGAGTTAGTGGATGTAGCCCCAGAGTGGGGGTGAACCACGTAAATCCATGTGTGATGCTTTGTGCTTTGGTTCAATGTGTTTATTCCTTCTTCTGCCAAGTGTTTTGATATAGTTAGGTAGATCTACTTATTATTTGTGCTCTTAGACGTGTATGAATGTTAGATATGATGTGTATGAGGATTCTTAGTGCTAATCTACTGGGATTTGATCTATGTTACTGTTGTTAAGTGCTTGGATTAGTGTGGATGCTGTGAAGCTTTGTCTTATAAGCGAAGTGGTTATTGGATGTATCTTGAGGAAATACTGGTGCTAGGTGATCTAGTAAGCTATATAATCACAGATTTGTGTCCCAGCTAAGGTTGTAGACACCTGAGTCTTGCAACTACCCCTGCCTCTACCTCGGGTGAGACTTCATCTGCTTCACAGGTGTTGCCGAAAAAGCTGGTAGTTAGGTTTTTTTTGGTGTGCTCTTGAGCGTTGAACCCTGGGTCTGCCCCCATGCCAACAAATGGTTCCATTTCCGGGACTTGGAACTATGATTGCTAGGAACTAAGAAAGAAAATATTTGTGCAAAGATTCGATATAGAAACTGTGAAATCTTTGTGCATAGATCTGTTGCCCTAGTGGGTAGATTTTCATTCAACCCACGAAGCTTTGTGCTAAAAAGAGAAGGCCAGATCTGAAGAAAAGAAGCAAGATTTGAATGCTTTGTGCTCTAAGAAAGGTAAAATTAGAAGTTTCTAAGGAAAAAAGGTTAGATCTGTAGAAAAGAGGTAAGATCTGTAAGCTTTGTGCTCTGTAGAAGTAAGATAAGTAGATTTTTTTTTTTTCTAAAGTATGTATCTAGGTATTTTTGATAGATTCTGTCCTAGCTTAAAACCTAGGTCATTAATAGATGAAAGAAAGCTTGATATAAATAGATACGATAGATATGTTATACCTATGCATAGAAAGAATGTTTGGACTAGCAAATGGATGCAAGATCCTAGAAAGAAATTTTGCAAGATAGTTACCATGATCCTGGCACGTAGTACAAAAGAAGTTGGGGATCATTTAAAAGAAACAGAGGATTAACCCTCTGTTACAGTTGTAGAAGACCGGGACATCTTGCTAAGAAATTCCCTGGTGGAAGACCTAGTTGTCTTTGTTGTAAATCTCTGGATCATGAAGTATTGGATTGCCCCAAAATGATTTCTAGGCTCGAAGTAATGAATCCAAACCCTAGGACAACCCCATAAATAGAAGAACCCCAGAAGGAATCAAAGAAAGTATTGATACAGATGAAATAAACACTGAGGGAACATAAAGATGTCCGATTACCAAATATCTTCAAAGAAAAGGAACAAGTCGAAGCAAGACTAGGGGACTTCGACATTGACTGTATTCTCAACAAAGAAACACAAGTGAACATTATGCCAAAAAAAAATTGGGAAGTTATAGGGAAGCCTGCCATGATTCCTTCACTAGGAGGAATAGGACTATTCAGAAGAAAACTGGTGATGTTATGTGGAAAACCCGCTCAGATACCTATGACAGTCAATGGAACTTCGACTGAAGAAGATTTTGAGATTATTAAATTTATTGAGGAAAGCATCTCGTTCCCTATGTTACTTGGAAAACCTTGGATTGAGAAAGATCAAGCCAGAAAGAAGGAAGAAGAAAAGGTATTACAACATCGAAGAAAAGAGCTAAAATATTTCATCACCAAAAGGATCGCACAGTCGATTGAGGAATAGGAGAATAAATCAAAGCTAATTAATACTAGAAGCCCAGTTATCAAGGAGTTAGGGGACTCACAAAAGATTGGAATATCTGTACCAGATACAGACGAAGTAGTTCTCATGAGTCTTGGGAAATAACCTCAGCAACGTGACGTGACTATGCCCAAGGAAAATAAGAACCAAAATGAGAAAAGAACTACCAAGACGAAGCTCACGGGGAAAAAGACTAGAAAGATAAGTAAAAAGAGAGCTTAGATCGGCAGGATACAGAGGGTCCCAGAGGGAACCTCTTTGAAAGAAACTTTGCAAAATTTGAGCTTCGCCGGGATAACAGAACATCGACATGGGTCACTTCACCATGACAAAGAAATATAGATGTTAGAGGCCGATATTTCCATTCGACTGCCACTTTGAATGAATCGAAAATCATTGATAGCTCATCACCAAACCGTTAGACCACACCATAATGGATAGAAATAGAGTTAAGGAAGCCCCATATCTGTTTCAAACAATCCATTACAGATTTACTTACTTAATCCATCACGCCATGCACGAAAGACACTTTTTCTAATCGTGAAATTGAGCTCGCAGATTACTTGAATTCTGAATAGTGATTACTTCACCCTTAATCTCTACCTTACTATAGTGCCTACGTTGCTGTGAGAACCTGAGCTATTGATCCTGAGCATATATGTCCGATGAATTTAGCGTAGCTGAAGAATATATAAGAGAGGTACTCGCTAGCCTCAGAGTCGAAATATTTATGTCGAAACGAGGATTGTCTACAGGTTTAAAGGCATCATCGACGAGAGGAGTGCAAGCCTCCCCGTCGACTGCTGACATAGGAACATCCCGAGCCGACGCAAAAATAAGAAACAAACATAAGGACGATATGGACAATGCAAATTTGGTCCCATCCAACCTACCTGCTTACATACCACCTCTGAGCGGTGCGATCAACAGAGATAGTGTGCCTAGAGACTTTGAGCACACTCTAGTCACTACGTACTTGTCGAAAGGGGTATGCATAGTCTGTGCAGATCACAAAAAGATCACAGCCTTGAATTTTAGTGACTTCAACCTAGGGGATTGAAAAGTATACAACACACTAGCCCCATACAAGTACCTAACTAGAACCAAGGGAAAGAATTCAAAGATCATCCCTTAGCAATGGATAATGAACCTTGCGCAGTCTACTCTGCTCAATGTTATGAAGATACTGCACTTTGGCAGACACCAGGAGGTGAATGCTTGTGTTAATATACTCCCGGCGAGCTACCACAGAGGATACCTATGGTTGAACTACCACATCATAGTTGATCCAATGCTGATCAATAGGATCACAGGTATTAGCATGCAGGGCCCTGATCCCCATGACTAGTATCTTGGAAAGACCACAGACTGCGCTCTTGCTCAGAAGATCAAAGAAGCTTATGGAAATGTTGAGAAAGGAGCGCAAGGCTACAAGGTAGCCTCTATTAAGAGTGACACAATGCACCTTCCATGTCAATTGATCGCAGGGAAGCTCATTTGCAAGAATCGATCCATGCAAGTATCCGGATTTGTAGTTGACCTCGTAGGAAAGTGAACAGAGGGACTACAAATGAACTGAGTGAAGTACCTGGTGAATCAACTAGATATTGATTGTAGAGAATCCCAGGATTAGGGGTATGGATTTCACTTTAGCTGGCTCTTGATATCTATAGATTTTGTTGCATGGGAGCTACCAGAAGGTGAAAATGTCCCCAACATTGACCCCTTTGAACCACTGGTTGTGAATTTCAGTACCCCGTGGTACTCAAATGACATGAACAAGTAGTGGAAATCCAATTCTATATTTCACACCTACTACACCCATTTGAATATCGCCATCCAATCCGAGCTGCGCGTGACCTCGAATACTTTACACAGGTTTTGACCTTTGATAAGGTTCAGTGCAGACTACCATTTTATCTATCTTACAACACACGTTGATGAGAACAAGGAACAACTTCAGTCGTACTATAAACTGGCAGAAGAAGAACTGGAGGAAATCACCAAAGAATGGTCGACGGAACTCCTTATTCCTACAGACCCCACAGAAGTATCCGACATTGACAACCCAGAAGCTGCGTAGAATACACCTGGACCTAGTAAGACAAAGAAAACAAAGCAGACAAAGAAGGATGAAGATATCCAAGATGTAGACAGTAGATCTGTAAGAACCACATCCATTACACCAGAGAAAGGAGGTAATGGCGAAGACTTAGAGGAAGTCGAACATAGGCCAGGAGACGAAGTAGAAATCATAAATAAAAGGAAGGGTTCACCTCCAGAATCTTCCTCCCGAAAGAAATCAAAAGCACTTGTGACTAAGCTGAAGACTACGCTCACTCCAGATGACTTTAGTTTTCTCCTTGCAACTATGAATGATGCCATAGAAGACATAACAAAAAATTAGGAAGCCAAGCAAGAGGCAATGTACAACATAATTGAGAGTGGGCTCCAAGGAGTGTAATAGGCACTTTGGTCTAGCCACCCAGTCTCCATTGCGCCCCTGCCAGAAGAAACAACAGAAGAGGGAGATGAACCAATTCAACTTCACAAGATTGTTGCCACAATTGAAGCACGCCTTCGAAAAGAACAGGAAGAAACCATGCAGGACACCTAGGCCTTAAAGAAAGCATAGGAGAAAATCATTGAGAAATGCTGAGCTATTCAACAAGAGCAGGACGCTCTCTAAGAAAAATTGGAAGAAGACAGAGCAAAGATCAAAAAAGAAAAGGAGTAGTTGCTCACAAAGTAGATTGGGATTGAAGAAGCAATCAACAAAGCATTTCACTCTGTGACTGGCTTAGAACAGAAGGCAGAGGACCCCATAGAACGCCAAGTCACGACGCTTGTTGAAGTCATTCAACAACTTCAACAAAGAGTCATGGAATTAGAGCTTCAAACCATACCTCAGACCCCACAAGAAGTGCCCAAAGCACCATAGAAAGGATTAAATCACTCTCCGAGGAATGCAAACAACTAAGTAGTAGAAGTGCACAGATCTACGAGAACCTAGCCGAGAACCCAAAATTGTATAAATTGGAGTCGCAGCTCCAAGAGGTGAAGTACGAAGCTGAAAGGCTATAGGTGCAACTGAAGGCCCTATCACCTGTAAAGAGAATGAAGAGGTTTCCAGAGCAATGCACAACCCAACAATAGATTCACATGATAAGTTGAAAGCCAAGGAATAGAACTTGAACAGGTTGTGAATACAACATGACAATGCCTAGAAGGGACAATGAATGAGGCACTCATCCAGGAGTTCACCGAGCAAGAGGCAGTTGCAACATGGCAGGTCTAAGTAGCTCAAGCCAAGCAGAATTGATCATACCTGAGTGACTCAGGATGAGTCACAGGTGAGTGTTGGGGGCGTGTTGGCCCTTGACTAAGTTTTGAGGAACACTTGGTCATAATTGACTATTTTGGACTTCGACACCCTGTCAAAGATGGAGCACCAAGCGAAGCAGAGATCTTGGGATCTCAGCCCACTTTGGGCCTCTTTTAGGGTTTTGGGTTCATGTAATGGGAAAGGGATGTGAGCCCGTGGGTTTACCCATGCTTAGGCCCACTTTTGTAATATATAAATAGACACTTAGGCAATGTAAGGAGCCCCGATGGCTTAGTGCTAAGAATTGATCTATGTGATAGACTTGCAAAGCTGAGTGCAAGTATTATAAGTGCTGAGTGCACAGATTGTAAGGAGGCTTTGTGCTAGATCTACTCGGGGAAGGAGGATCTGGTGAGGTGCATGCAGATATCTTGTCCTATGCGGAGTAGGATTTCGATAAGATTTGTGTTGTAACTTGATTGACTGAAGCTAATACATAAGAAGAGTTGGTGGACATAGCCCCAGGGTGGGGGTGAACCACGTAAATCTTTGTGTGATGTTTTGTTCTTTGGTTCAATGTGTTTATTCCTTCTTTTGCCAAGTGTTTTGATATATTTAGTTATATCTACTTATGCTTGGTGCTCTTAGACGTGTATGAATGTTATATCTGATATGTATGAGGATGATTAGTGATGATCTACCAGGATTTGATCTATGTTACTGTTGCTAAGTGCTTGGATTAGTGTGGATGTTGTGAAGCTCTGTCTTATAAGGGAAGTGGTTATTGGATGTATCTTGAGGAACTAACGGTGCTAGGTGCTCTAGTAAGCTGTATAATCATAGATCAATGTCCCAGCTAAGGTTGCAGACACTTGAGTCTTGTAATCACCCCTGCTTCTACCTAGGGTGAGACTTAATTTGCTTCACAGGTGTTGCCGAAAGGACCAGTAGTTAGGGTTTTGTTGGTGCACTCTTGAGTGTTGAACCCTGTGCCAACAAAATCCATTTTCATTCAGTGCCACTTTTGAAGTGAGAGAGAAATCCAATTCCTATGCATTGGCATCTTGCTTCCACTATGAACTCTGATTTGGGATTTTAGACAGTAGATAATTCATATCTAACAAATCCATCCCTGGAACTCCTATGCTTGATACATAGATATTTTTCACACGCCACCTCTTCAGCTCTTTGCTTCCTTCCACATCAAGATTGAAATTATCTACACATCTCTACCTTCAAGGATATGGAACATTACTTTTCCTTTATATGCCCATTAATGACATTATTCACTTGCTATCTTTATGTCCCATGTGAGGATTCTTTCTTTTGTAGTACCTCTTCCAAATTTTGTAAGCAAAGTCATGCCTCCATGACCCTAACATCTGATCCTATTCTTGAATTGACCTGGTTATACCTCTAATCCTGACAAACCTGCAAGAAGCCATCTTGTTAGAACTATACATATCATACAAAAATTGTCAATTAAATTTACAGGTACCTTTTCATTTAAATGATAATATTATTCTTTAATTAATATCATTTTTCCTTTTTATCCTTTATTCATAATTCTCATGAATTAACTCTCTTTTAATCATGACTGTGTGTCAGTTCTTTTGTCTTCATGAGTTGATCACATACATGGATCGACTCATTATATTGTACGCATGATTTTGTTGTGTTCTCAGTTCACAAACAGATCATATTTTGATCCTTTATCAATTCTTTGTATTATTCCGGTGTTAACTCTCTGTCGAATTAAATATTTATGAGGTGCTTCCTTCAAACCATTTACATATGACCATATGCGTAAAACCATGAGATTATTGATTTGAGTGTTGCCTCTTCTTTCCCTTTGTTTCTTAATGAAGAACCCCTTCTCCTAAGGCTGTGCAACCTCCCGGTCAAGGGTCTTCAATCCCGAGCTGAATTGGCTCTTCGAAACCTTGATGGTTTCATTCTATATCTAAACACAGGCCCTTCCAGATTTCTGGCGCAGGTTTGATGGCCCCTGCGACCTTCTCCTTCACCCTTGAGAAAAATCTTAGAGTTGGCGCTATCTCCTTTTTCTCTTGGCCCCTCCTTAGATGTGACCTTAGGTGGTGACCTCACACAGATGTGCAATTGCGGCCATGCTCAAAGTTGGTTTGGAACCAAACTACTTTTTGCCCCACAGTTCACCTTGAGTCTTGATTTTGGCTCGCCCTTGGCTTCGTAAAGCCTGAGAACTTTCTGTCCCCATAATGTGAGGTGACCTTTGTTCACCCTTGTTTGTGGAAGGAAGTGAAGAACAAGGAAGAAAAGGTGAAAATCGAACTTCACAGAAGACACAGTAACTGTCATTGGGTCGAAGTGAGAAAAAGAGAAGAAAAGATGGAGCAAAGTACAGAAATGCAAGCCGTCGAATGAGGAGATTGAGGATGAAATATCAACAAGGAAGAGGGATCAAGGACAACTTAGCAAGTGGAAAAATCCATCGTTGGATGCTTTGGAGCACCGTGCGAGAAGGAAGGAAAGACAGGCTGGCGAATCTCAGAAAAAGCAGGTTAAATTGACCTAGGGTTTTAGACACCTAGGGTTTTGGTATCTAGGGTTTTGGCACCTAGGTTTTGGCCTAGGGATGTCGGTGAATGATTGTAATGTGTAAATAGAGGTCTAAAGGGCCTAGGTTGGGTTGGTATGATATGGTTGTCGATCTAGCTCTATTTTTGTGGTGAGATATTATTGTATTGAGAGAGAGAAGTTCTAAGTGAGAGAGCCTTCTGGTATTGTAAGATATTTAGCTGTGTGTGAAGGTCAAGTCCTGCAGCTGGGTGCGCAGGAAGGGGAGAGAAAGAGAGGAAAAGGAAGAAGATCTACTAGCTGAGAGTGCAGACAAGAGATATATGCTTTACCTTAATAAATCATAAGCACAGTTCTATGGACGTAGCCCTAGAGAGAGGGTGAACCACGTACATCTTGTGTTGTGTGTGTGATTGATTATTTGATCTCTTTCACTGTTATATTGCTATTTGCATTGTTGTAATTAGATCATATCTATAACCATGCAGGGTAGATCTAGCTTGGTGAGGGATATATGAATGTTGCCTTGTTGTTGTATTAGATCCAATTGATATTCCCCTGGTTGTAGACATCTTTGTCTTGCAACCCCCTCATAGCTGCTTCGGGTGAGACTGCATTTTCTTCACAAGTCTTGCTGAAAGGTCTAATAGCTAGGGCTTGTTGGTGCACTCTTGGATTGAACCTTGGGTCTGCCTCTGTGCCAACAAATGGTTCTGTTGCCGAGACATGAATCTTTTTGAGGGAATAACAAGGTGGTTTCCATCAAAGACAAAGACTCAAAAGTGGATAGAAGATCAAGAGATGGACTTAGTTGAAGCCCAGAACAATAACCCTAATTTTAGTACAGAGGATTGGTTGGAGAAATATATCTTTACCGATATACACGAGATCTTCTTTGGAGGAATTCACCAGGAATTGTATGACTGGCTAGCTAGACTAGAAGATACCCAGTTTGAGATCTGATCTAGACCTCCTGTGGTTTGGACGTCGGAGTTGATCAAGAAGGTCAAAAGAGTTGATAATGTCATATCACGAGCAGTAGATCACTGGTTCGATAGTACCATTGGAGGGTACATCACAGATTTTGTTGTTGGCAGAGTAGAGTCATACATCCAAGCTAAAAGATATTTCTTTAAAGGACCTAGAGGAAAAAAATTTCACTTTCAGAAGCTGAGAATAAATATGTTGTTGCATGAGAAGAACATCTTTAAGATACAATAGATTGGATGGATCCGAAAAGGCTAATGGTTAAGAATTCAGATAGCGATAGCGACACAAAATCTGGACAGACACGCAGTGGAAGAGTATTTAGAGGGGTTCACCTTGACAACCTGTTTAAGAAAAAATATGGGGAAGAGGGTTTCTATAGTGGAGACGAAGCAGATTTGACAGATGAAGAACATTCAAAACCCAGTGAAATAGAGGAAGGACGAGATGAAGATATTCAACAAGGAGAACATGAAACCTCAGAAACCACGCAGACCATCGAAGTAAGTACTGTTATCCTTCCTGTTGATTCAGTAGTAAGCAACCAAAGTAATCCTAGTCACCAAAGCATCCAGGGCAATGTCACTACTAGTCCACCACATATTCAGTCAGGTACCCTAGGAATCTCTATGGAAGATGAGATGAGGCTTCCTATCTTTAGGGGATATGGATCTGAAGATCCTGATCAACACTGGTTCCTGTGTGAAGCCGTATGTAACATTAAGAATGTCATAGATGATGTTGTAAAAAGAACCCAGTTTAGTACCACTCTAAGGGATTGCGCAATGAGCTGGTACATGAAGCTTGTCCAAGGACTTGCGCAGCCTAAGCCACTAGGTGAGATCAATAATGCCTTGATTTCTGAGTTAAAGAAACCTAAGTCAGAGTCTCAATGTATTACAGAACTGAAGGAGATCAAGAAGAAAGTAGTCGAGCTTGTTTGGGAGTTTGATCAAAGGTTCAAGACCTTGATAGACCAATTAACTTTTTAGATCCCAGATGAATAGAATAAAGAATGGTTCATTGCTGCCCTTTTACCACACATCAGAGTTCCCTTGATGTAGCAGAATATTTCTTTGCAGGCATAAGCATTTGAAATTGCTATGAATCTTGAATCATCCCCTATGGGAGAATCCATCTTAGGTATGAGCCAGATATTGAGCTAGTTGACTAGTTTGTCTCTACAGGTCGAGGATATGAAGACGGATAAGGCGAAGGACAAAAGAGAAGATATCTGGTGTGTAATATGCAGATTAGAAGGCCATGATAAAGAACACTACCTTTTGTTCCATGAATATTTGGCTTCAGGATCACCGAGCCCCTTGAAGCAAGTCACCTTCCCTGGTGTGAAGTATGCAGAAATTGGCATCGCATAGGTGAGTGTTATTACATGCAAAAGTGTGTTCAGACTCCCACAAATTTATATTCCACATTCTGTAAGTCTGTGGGGTACGATGATAGGGATTGTAGGGCCTATGATCTTATGCATGAAAGATTGAGGGACATATACAAGATCCAAGGCGAGGCACAACAAGAAGGAAACACTCCACAGTATAACTCCCCAGGAAGAGGAAATTTCAATCCTCGTGGTGGATACAGAGGAGGAGGAGGAGGAGGATGAATGGGCTGAGGCTGAGGACAGATCATCTATTACAACTACGTGCAACCAAGACACTTGGCAAGGGATTGCAATAATCCTTTCACTACATGCGGCTATTGCAGCTCGTTCGACCATGTTATAGAAGATTTCCTTATGCTGCTAGCTAAGCTATAGGAAAGACGAGGACCTCCATAGAATCCACAAGTGAAATTGATATACACTGAGCCCCACAGGGAAGTCCCTAAAGTTGTTGTTATCACTCAAGGAGGCACTGCTACAGGAGAGGATAGAATGACTCAAGGAAAGATTGTAGAAGACTCAGGTATCAGGAAGGCTACAGAGAAGACCAGAACTTTTGATGAAAAGAAAGAAAGACAAATATTTGAGGAGGAAAGACAAGAGTTTAAAGAAGATCAAGGTTCCTCATAAAAAATACAGCCAGAAATAAAATAATATGGAATGCCTCAGGCATTTGATCAATCTACTTCGCCACAAGAGGGAAAAGAGGTAAGAAATCTCATGGAATTTTTATGCACCTATGTTAAGTTGATTCAGGATAAAGGCACTGTACAAGAGCTATAGAACTTAATCAGATAGTATGAACTAGGAAAGATAGACCCCTTATTGAATAGGGAAGTACATCAAATTGGAAAAAGGAGAAGGAAAAATAAATAATTACACTTGAATGCTCAAATAGGAGAGTATGATATAGACTATGCGGTCCTCGACTTAGGGTTAGAGGTAAATGTCATAACGAAGCAAACTTGGGCACTGATGGGGAAACCGAAGGTTATATACTCCCCTATTAGGCTTAGGATGGCTAACCATCAAGCTATCATCCCCTTTGGCAGATTGGAACATGTCCCTGTGGACATCGATGGAGTGAGAACGTTTGCAGATTTTGAGGTAATTGAAATTGTTGATGACAGTTGCCCTTACCCTGTACTATTAGAAATTGATTGGGCCTTTGATAACTCTAGAGTGGTTAATTTGAAGAAAATACATATGACATTTGAAACAGATGGCCTTCGGGTCATTGCACCCTTAGATCTAGATGAGGGTCCGTGATATACAGATCCCATCAGAGAAGAATACCCCTTAGATCTAGATGAGGGTCCGCGATATACAGAGCCCATCAGAGAAGAATACCACACATATGAACTGGAAAACATATACAAACTGACAGCTAGACAACATGATTACATCAACCCTACAGATGATGGGAATATGAGCTGGAAAAGTGACAACACATGTTCATCAAATTCAGAAGAAGTACTCGAGAACTCACAGAACCTGATGTATGAAGTATCTACAAGAAGATGTGCCAGATTAACCAGAGAAGTTCACTGGATCGACACAACAGTAAGTAACTTACTCACATTTTATGGTCTGAACCCTTTAGAAGCCTTCCTATCAGATTTTGAAGCAAGTGTAGCAACAAAACAAAGGTTGTTGGCAATGAATGAGGCCCTGAAAGCCACACCAACAAGATGGTGGGGAACCCACAAAAGAAATATTATAGACTGGGTACAATGTCAAACTTTGATGACAACGCGGTTCTCAGGACAAGCAGTAAGTTGTGAAGTAAGGTATGTTGGTTGACGCTGCCCAAAAGACCATGTGTGAAGCTGTGAAAAGGCCTGGAGTGACATTCCCTAAGAACAATGGGTGCATAGATTCATTAACACACTTGACACAACCCCTATCAACTGGTACCTTCAAGCGAAGCTGTGCCTCATCACTGTAGACTGGGAAGGTATGATTCAGAATTTTGTAACCACCTTTTTATTTGAAAGTGAATATCCTTCAGTAGACCAAGAATTACAGATTGTGAGATAGAAGGTATTCAAAGAGGCATCTATCTCCCTATGGAACAAGAAGTGGATGAATGGACTACGCCTCTCCAAAAATTGCAGAGTTGCTACAACATCAATGTCGATGATGATGATCCCAAGAAGGTAAACATCACTGAAACAGAAGGCCAAATAGATGTGGAAGGACCGAGAGTTGAGCTACCATTTATTGGTCATCCAATCAAGATTAAAAAATTCAATATTGGGACAAAGGAGACACCAAATCTTTCCAATATCAAATATTACTGGGATGCTGCTACCATTGACAAGATTACAGAGTTGCTGCATGAATATCAAAACTTGTTTCCGACCAAGTTCATTGATATGAAAGGTATCAAAGGTCCTATGGGAGAGATGAGGATACCTTTTAAACCAGGTGAGAAGCCAGTCAAAAAAAGACCCTACAGATTGAACCCAAAATATAAGGAGAAACTGAGAATTGAGCTTGACAGAATGCTGGAAGCAGGGATTATTGAACCTGTCGAAGAGTTGGAGTGGATCAGCCAGCCCTATGGTGGTACAAGACAAGAAGACAATCAAGATCAAGATCTGTGTAGATCTTAGAAATTTGAATGATGCCTGTCTGCATGACCCCTTCCCTACGCCATTCACTGATGAAGTATTAGACAATGTGGGAGGCCAAGAGGTATATTCTTTTACAAATGGATTTTCAGGATACCATCAGATACAGATAGCCAAGGAGGATCGCTACAAGACCACGTTTGCCACACAATGGGGATCCTACCAATATACAATGATGCCATTTGCACTGAATAATTCCCCAACCATATTTTCCAGGGTGGTGGTTGAAGCGTTCAAAGAGTTTTTGCATAAATTGTTAGAAGCATATTTTGATGACTGGACTATGTGTAGTTTGTTCAAAAACCATATTGAATGTCTAAGGATAATGTTGGATAAATGCAGGCAGTGTCAAATTACTTTAAATATGAAGAAGTGTATATTCTTCTCACCATTTGGAGTGATATTAGGTCATATTGTATGCAAGCAAGGATTACTGGTAGATCCCTCTAAAATCACCATCATAGTTGATTTGCCGCCTCCTACTTCAGTCAAAAAACTGTGCACTGCTCTAGGACATACTGGTTGTTACAGGAAATTCATTAAGGGCTATGCTCAGATTACAACAATGATGGAGAAGTTTTTGAAGAAAGACTATTAGTTTAGTTGGACAGACGAATGCCATTAGAGCTTCGACACACTGAAACAGAAGATGGTGATTGCACCTGTTATCACACCAAGTTGCCTTAGGTCTTTTAGTTTGTTTTCAATCTTTTTCAAGCCTTGGATTTTATTTTTTCTTTGAAAAAGTTGTCATCCCTTTAAAGTTATGTTTTTTGGGACCCCTTGGATGAATAAAATTTTGAGTCATAGCTCATGTTTTGATCCTCAATTTGATTTTTGATCCTTGAACCCTTTTTAGCTCATGGTTTATTCTTTTTGGTCCCTTTCATGATTTGTCCCTAGGTCGATACCTCCCATGATCAGGCTAATGTGACAAACCTCTCTCCTCACTCATGACCTCATAAGCATGCCTCATCGTCCTTGCTTACCTATCTAATCATATTTTTGAATTGGAAACACTGCCTACTCATCAAGTTGTTCCGTAGTGCCTATCTAGTTCGTCATACTTCCACCTCAAGTCATGATTTCCATGACTAATGTCATGTCCCTTGTTTTCAGTGCTAGTAGTTAGCTAAATATACTTACCATATCTTGCATTTACGAGCCTTGTAACAGTTTATATTTTTGAAAGGCTCAATAGTGGTGCGCTGCGCAAATTCACAAATTTTAATCAGGTGACAACAAGGCAACCAAGCTCGAAACTGAAGTGGGTTCAGAGGCCCAAGTTTTTTCAATATCACCATGAGATTTCATTGAAGATTTTGACAGGTGTCTACAACACAGGTATGTCGTGTTTCCCCCCCTCTGCATATTAATTTTCAAAAGAAATTTGCGCTCGAGTTTTGGTTGGATAAGTTTGCACAGTCGTAGGAGGCTCGTCTTTGCATAATAGCTTGGCCTTCTTTCTTTTCCAAACTTGTAGCTTCATTGCCTACGTCTAAGTAAGTTTATTGCTGCCTACCTTAGTCATTCAAATCACAAGCCTGTAAATATCCTATCCTCTATGTATGCGTTGCACTACCCAGAGGTGCTACTTAACCTCTCGCTATTTCCCCTGCCTCTTTTCATCTCGAAATCAAGCATTTTACTCAGTTGCAAAGGGTTAGCCTTGTATATTTGAAACCCCATTCAAAGTCTTCCTGATCAATACCATCCCTTAAAACCTTTCAAGAGCCCTCATTCTAAGTCATGGAGACACCTAAATCAAAGAAGGCACAAAAAGGAGGCAAGATAGTGAGAACAAAACCAATGGACATGCATATTTTTGATACAGAGCCCATGGCAAGAGATGCCTTTCAGAGAGTAGGGTGCCTCTCTTTATGTCAGAACATGCAAAGAGGCCACCCAGAGGTAGCAAAATATTTTTCATCGCATTTTGATGGCAGGAAAACCAAGGTTGGGAATTTGGAATTTGAGATAACTGAATCCTCTATATCAGCTGCAACAGGGATCCCCATTATAGGTGAAAAGTGGTTCAAAGCCATGTTTTTGAGTTCATCCTTTGCTAAGGATCTCTTAAACCTGAATATCAAGCCACTGAATTGTCTAAGAGTATTCCAAGAAGTCAATTGGTTGAATAGTTTGACAGATTATTGAAGATCATACAGAGATATTTTACTTGTGAAGGGAAATTTAACACATTGTACCATTACCACATAAGGTTGTTGCTGCATTTTACTAGTAAGGTTGAGATGAATATTCCCTATTACCTGTTAAGAAGCATATGTAAAATGTCATATAGGTTTCAAGCCAAATCTAAATATGTGGATTCTATCCTTTTCCACTCTGGATTGATCAGAATGATAGTCTCTGAGGAATTGGGAAAGAAGGAGATTTCATGGGAGAATTTTGTGGTTACTTCTCACTTCAAGATGGATCTAGTATCTAGTCCTCAATAACAAATTGTATGTCCTTTGTCACCCACTAGTGCTACTAAATCAGGGACCAGCAGGAAGAGAAAGGGCAGAGCCCTTGTTCAAGTTTCAGAAATCGGTAAGCAGGTCATGGAAGATGAGGAGGAAGTTTGTCCTTCTCCATAGATAGATTTTTCACCACCTCCTCCACCAACATTAGAAGAGATTCCTTATTCTACCCAAGCTACATACAAGAAAGGTAATAAGCTCCTCTTTCCATCTTTTCCTCCAACAATTGAAATCAAAGGTAAAAGAAATTTCACAAGGTCATCAATTCCTAAGGAGGTTTTCAAAGGGAAGTCCTTACCTGAGCCGCCTATTCAAAAGAAAAAGGGAAAAAACATTAAAAAACCTATGGAGGAGAAATCATAAACCTTTACTCAGAGGAAGAAGGGTAAAGGTAGCTTTCAGTCTACTGAAGGAAAGAAAAAAACCCCTATGCATAAGGATAAAGGTACCAAAAGACCTTTGGAGAGAAAAGATGAAACCTCTGAGAAAGGCATTGAGAAGCCTGTGGTAAGAAAAGATGAAACCCCTATGCAGAGGAAGAAGAGTAAAAGTAGAGCCAACAAGGAACATGATGAGGTAGACAAGACACTTCCCATGCAAGAGGAAGAGGAGTATGAGGAAAAGCCTATTAAGACTGAGCATGCCACTGTCCCTCCTAATAGTTAGACCTACAAAAGAATTATCAAGCAGCTTAGAGATGCAAGAAAAGAAATAGATCATCTTAAAGAAAAAGACAAGGTCCACTTGGCTCATATGGAAGAGCTCATGGTTGGCTACAATCATACCCTTGACTTGGCAATGTTTGCGGCAAGAAAGGCTCTGCCCCTTCATAAACAACTGAAGAATCATTACAGACAGAATAGAGGCTTTCAGTCTCAGAACAGGAAGTTAAAGGCAAAGATGAAACACTTTCAAGATGAGGCAGCCCAAAGGAATTTACAGGTGTTGGTTGAAGCTTCCATTGAGGATGATAAACCAACAACTAAGGAGAGCACAAGTACACTAAAAAATCTTGCCAATGCTAAGAATAAGAAGTTTGTTGTGCTAATTGAAGATTCTTTTTCTACCAGATAGAGTGTGAGGCTAAGTGTTAAAATGAAAAAAAAGATGGTAATGGTAATCCTCATTTTTTAGAATTGTTCCTTTTTGGGAGGGTTAACTGATATGCACATACTAGTTGTACCATCATACAGGCTGCTAATCGTTTAACTAGTTGGGTTTTGAGTTTTTGCTAAGTGCTAGTTTCCCCAGTGGTAAAAGGCACTACCCATTATACAATCAAGTCACTAAATTGAAATGGTTTTGTCATCATGAAAGACCACAAATTTCTCTACACACTTTCAATATTGAAGGTGCTATGTTTTTGGCAATGCTACCTGATCTGCACACAAATGCAGCGTAAGTGACGCTACCTACAGGCACTACCTAATATTTAGTAGAGAACAAAATTGTCATATGGGTACAACACATGGGTGCTACCTAACTGCGCTACATAATATTTCACAGAGAGTAGAGTCTGTACATATATGTAGCTCAATCGCGCTACGTATAGGCACTACTGAATATTTCATAGAGGGAAAAGCTAGCACACATATACAGCACAGTGGCGCTACCCAGATTTGATACCCAAGGAAGCTGCCAACAAACACTAGGGATCTAGGAGGACCAAACTAACAGCTTTGGGATAGATTGATGATGGAGAAGGTAGATGGCATCATGAATAAAATCACATGCTTTAAAACACACATGGAAAACAAAGAGTTGCACAATAGAGGGAATTAAATCAGTTTGAAGTTCAGTTGGATTAGTCACCAACATTTTCTTGTTTTATAGCATAGGTGGTTAGATAAGTTTTTAAATCAAATAAATGTTTGGAGCTTTCAAGGGAAGGAAGCCAGCTCGTACCTCCAGTTGTTTCCTCCCTTTTGTTATAAATAGATATATCAATTTATTTAGTAGTTTCGGATGGTTGAGAAAGGCTCCCTTATACTGTAATATTTTGATGAAGTAACTGTGATCTAGTGATGTACTGGACTTAAGACTTTTTGACTAATAGAAATTAGCTTCTCTTTCAGTCTATTTTCTTCTGATGCTAAATTTTCATGCTTTGAATGATTCACATGAATGATGTGGTGATGTTATAATGGATGTTTGATCATTATGTTATCATGATTTTTATTTAGCTTCCTTAGTTTCTTACTTCAAGAATATCTTGTGTTAAGAAGCTTTCCTCCTTAGGCTCCTGTTGACCTGATGTTTACAGCATCCCCTACCCTTCTCTTATTCAAGTCTTCCCTATATTCATAATTATTCCCAAACTACTGATTGAAATTATCCAGGACCTTAATTGTTGGTGTATGCTAGCCCTGTTATCTGAGTTAGAACATTATCACTTGATTTCTTTTCCATTTGAACCTTTAAACACCCTTACATTCACTTATAAGTTGATGGGTATTGGGCTTGCCTTCCATGCAATCTGAAGGTGACTCCTAGTGCTAACATTCTTGGTGCTATTGCTGGGGAATGATTTGAAGACTTTTCCCTAGGATTAAAATGACATAGTATTCTAGTTCTAAAGGTGCATTAGAACTCAGTATTTCGAAGATTGCAGACTGCACCTGGTGACTCCATTGTTTCAGCTCTGGCACCTAAAGGTAGACATATGAGATCAAATACACAACTACCTTTGGTACCACCTGAGGATGACCCAGAGAATATAATCAAGAAGGGAAAAGCTTCCCAAAAAAAATTTTCTGCTGCTGCTACAAGTGCTTCTGGTTAGTTGCCTGATTCTACTCTTGATACTCCAACTGTTTTATCAAGTAAGCATCCTTTATCTTCTATTGAAGTATCTAAAAAGCTTGATTTTGAAGAGTTTCTTGTTGAATACTCTTCCTTTGAGACTGAGTTGAAAGAGAAAACATTGATATATTTTCTTCCCCTGATATTGAGAAGTGTTTCTGTCTTGATAGTTTTGAAGATTTCCCTAATTTAGGTTTTGCTACACCTCTTTCTGTTAAAAATTTTGTTACCAAAGAAGCAGGAACTTCATATCCTTCTCAAACCTTACCATCCTCTTCAAAGACTCATCTTTCTATTGTGAAAACTGAACCCCCCCCCTTCATCTGTCCCTTCCTCTCCTACTCTACATACAGTCAAGTCTCCTTCTCCTTCTTGTTCACCAAGAATCCAAAATCAAATGGAAGTTGTTAACCCCCCTTCTAATAGTATGGATTCCATAGTGGTTGCAATATATGATCCTCTAATTTTACCTCAGCCACTGAATGCTCTTCCCCCTGGAGATTATTTGAAATACATGATTAAGTTAATGGGAGAAGAAGATGTAACAACTGAGGAACATCTTGCTTCTTTCTACATCTATGCAGATAACCAAAATATTGAAAATGAAGATGTTTGGATGAGGGTTTTCATCCAAAGCCTATTTGGTGAGGCTAGGAAGTAGTTCAGGGTTCTGGCCCCTGGATTCATTATTGGTATTGAGGCATTGGATGAAGCCTTCTTGAGGCATTGGGGTGACAAAAAGGATTTTTTGTACTACATCACCGAATTTGGATCTTTGAAAAGGAAAGAAGGAGAGTCTGTCTCTGACTTTTCTAAATGATTTAACAAAATGTACAAGAATATCCCTGATGAGATCAAACCCACTGAAACCATGGAAAAAATCACTTATGTCAGTGCATTTGATTCTAAATTCTTCCTCCTTTTGAGAGAAAGAAGGTCACCTTCTTTGGTTCATATGAAAGATGCTACCTTAGAGGTAGAATCCAACATAGTGGCATCAAATAAGCTTAGGGGGAAATCTGATAGGGATAGGAGAAAAAAAAAATCTGAAGCTTCAACTTCTGATTCCTCTGTTGTCCGTTCTCAAGTAGATGAGCTGACCAAATTAGTAAAATCTCTCTCCACTAAAATTGATAAATTAAAATAAGAAGGGAAATAGACATATAGAAATGCTCAAAACAATGATAACAAAGGTAACTATAGGAGACCAAATAATGCTCCCAAAATCTTTCCTAGGGATCCTAGAAATAGAGAGAGAGA
>JASDQU010106671.1:262871-286231 GCA_032191745.1 Picea mariana | reverse complement strand
TTGGTAACAATGCTTTTTGTTTAGATTTTCCTCCTTATATGCAGATGTATGCAGTTGTTAATGTTGAGAATTTGAAGTTGTATGAGCCTCCATTGATTGATGATCAAGGAGAGAATGTTCAGATTCCTTCCATAGATGATTTTTCTCCAGAGTATCTAACAGAACTGCAGGAAGACACCATCCTTGACAGAAGGATGCGAACTTCAAAACAAGGAAATGTGGAGTATCTGCGAGTTGGTCTTAAAGGGACGAATCCAAGCAAGGCCAAGTGGATTGAGGTTGGAAGGGTGAGGGAACTTTACCCTCATCTTCACATAGACTGAAAATAGTCTTTTGGAGGTCCAAAAGCTTCCCAATGGGGAGATGTGATCAGGGGATCAAATTTTGCTCAAAAATTCAAAGTGCTCGGAATCACTTCAAACTAGACGAGAGCATAGGCCTCATTGTTTTGAACCCAACGCAACTCGTTTCGTCTCAAACGGACATTGGGAGCAAGAGATATTGGAATTTGTTCATTAAGTCAAACAGGCAAAAATTTTGATGCTGACCGTACAGTCCGTACAGCTGATGTGACAGGACCGTACGACCGTACAGAAGTGACGTGACAAGAATTTTTTCGTTGACAGTTGTCGAATCATATGGTGACATGTGGATTTTCATTGGCTAGTGGTAAGGTGCCACATGGCCCAGTCATGGGCTACCACGTGGCACCCCTTTATTAGTTCATGGTCGTTATGTAAAATTATTGGAGTCTGTGGGGTTCGACCCTCGGACCTTCCCAACTGCATAACTTTCACAAACTCCAACTGACCGATGGGTTACACATTATGCCTTGTAATATGTATGCGTTGTATTATATTTCAATTCGAATATTGTAACTGTTGACAGGGGGTCGGGCCGGGGCTTAGCCCCGGCCCGCGGTCATTTGATTTCATATGTGACCATACCATATATGGTATAGCCCAGCAGTTGGATTGGCGCAGAGTTTATATTGCATATACCGTGGTTCTATGTTGCACGCCATATGCCCACGACCGGAGCGGGGAGTTAATGTGGTTGGCACGGTTGTAACCGTTTGGCCCTTTTGCCTATATGCGCGGTCGTATGAACCCTTATATGCCCAGGTGCTAGGTGGTTAGGGGATGGTGCACCCTTAACCATCCTACAGTTTGCACCATTGGCACGGTTGTGCCCGGTGCTAGGTTTTCATGGTATTTATTGCATGTGTGCCAGGTTCAATTGACAAGGGTGCAATTTGTAGATGCAGATACAACAAGCTTGAAGGGGGAGACTTCGAGAAGGCCTAACTTCTTCGTTTTTCGACCGATTGAGGTGCCGAAAGAGCCCAGACATGGGTTTTTGGACGTTCTAAAGCCATTGGAGTAGTCAATTTGTCAGTTTGAGCATTGTAAGACATGTGTTTGAGCACTTTTTGAGCAATTAATAATAATGATCCATTGGAAGCTGGACCAGGAGATGTAGCCCAAGAGAGGGGTGAACTCCTTTATCAATTGTTGTGTTTATGTGCTTATGTTTGTTGATTATGCTGCTGTCTATGTGTATTTTTCATAAGTAATCCCTTAATTTATGTGTTGCAAACTGATCCATTTGCTTTAAACACATAACATTTACTTTGCAATAATTTCAAGTATTTCAAGTCTTCTTCATTTTTAGATCACTTTCGGCACTATCGGGGTTCGGGGTTTCGCGATGTTAAACAACATGAAACTCTCACCCCACGAACTCCCAACCGCCGAAACACCGACACGGCCATATCTTGCAGCATGCGTCCTTAGGATGAACGGACGAGGGGGCATTTGATATTTACAAGGGAGCCGCCCTCATTTGTAGGCTCGCTTGATATGACTCAGGGCTGAGACCATGGGGCTCAGTGCCAAAGCCGCTTTCGACGTTTCACTAATCGGTACTTCCAAGTGCAATGAGCTAAGGGCTCCCTGTTCCCCGAAACCTCGATCCGCGATATGCCGATAGACTGCCACCTGTCCCAGTTAGATTGGACAATTCGAACCTGCTGATTGAAACACGAGAGTTTTCCTTTGCACTAAACTTTGGGAAATTCGGTAGCTCTGATAACCCGGTGACCATCGATCTGCTTTGTAAAATAGATCTTGGATGTTCCCGACGAAATTTTTCCCGCTTGCTTGATCTGCTACTTGGAAAAACAGGGATTCTCCCATGCTGTGCTTGGGCATTTCATGTGCAATCTACAACCCTGGGTGCTTCTGTGCCAAATGACAAAAATAATCGCTAACACAACTCATTGGGAACACAGAGGTGATTTTATCCACTAATGTGTATGGACCCCAGGTGTCAGAGGATAGGAGAGGAATGCTAAAAGACCTAGAAGATTTTAAAAACCAAGCCAACAACCTCCAATGGATCCTAGTCAGGGATTTCAACATCATCACGTCACTTGCAAAGAAAAAAAGAGGTACAAGAAGATTGGATAGAGATGCGGAGTAGTTATCAAAATTCATAGACACAATGGAGATGGTAGATCTGAAAACCAATAATGGCCAATTCACCTGGAATAATAAGAGAATGAGCCAGCATCAGGTAGAAACAAGACTCGACAGATTCCTAGTGTCAGAGTCAATCTATATGAAGGGGCTAACCTTAGACTGCAACATCCTTCCATGGGGGGGATCTGATCACTGGACAGTGCAACTGGAAGTAGGCTTCCAGACCACACCAAAGAACATACCTTTCAGATTTGAGAAATTATGGATTGAGCACCAGACTCTCAAGGAAAGAATCAAACAGTGGTGGTGTGAGGAGCAACCAGAGCAAGGGAGAAGGATGTTCAAACTCTATAATAAACTAAAACATATCAAATATAGGCTCAATGAGTGGAACAAGGACACTTTTGGGAATATAAACCAAGAGAAGAACAACATTGAAGAAAAAATGAAAAAACTCCAGGAAACCTGCATTTCGGAGGGCTACAATGGGGAGTGGAAAAAGGAAGAGATCCATATGACCCAGGAATGGGAAGAGCATTGCCAGCAAGAAGAAAATATCTGGTGACAAAAGTACTAGATCATATGGCTAAAGGAAGGAGAACATAACACCAAGTTTTTTCATAGAACAACCATGGCCAGAAGAGCCCATAACAAAATCCTGAAGATTAGGGACTAGGATGGAATAGAGAGAGAATCACATAAGGACATCGAAACAACTCTGGTAAACCACTTCCATGGGATATCCCATGAACCTAACCAAGATAGAACGGAGGCCATACAAAAGATAATCCAACATATCCCTCACCTGGTAATAGAAGAACAAAATAACAACCTGAACAAGCCCATTGCGGAGGAGGAAATAGACCAAGCACTCCAAGAAATGCCCAATGGAAAATCCCTAAGCCCAGATGGTTTCAAAGTGGATTTCTTCAAAGCCTGTTGGGAATTCATCAAAAATGATGTATATAGAGTAGTGGAAGACTCTAGAAGGACAACCTCCATTTTAAAAGAACTAAATGCTACAATTATTACACTTATCCCCAAAGAAAATGAAGCCAAAACCCTCGATCGCTACAGACCTATAGCGCTGTGCAATGTGGTGTATAAGATAATTTCCAAGGTTATAGAAAATAGATAAAAACCACTCCTACCCACACTGGTCTCACAAGAACAGGTAGGTTTCATGGAAGGAAGGAAAATAATGGACAATATCATCCATGCCCACGAACTTATCCACACCCTGAAGCTTCAGAAAAGAGGGGGAATATTAATACAACTGGACCTAGCAAAATATTATGAAAAAATAAGCTGACACTATATGGTCAAGACCTTGGAAGCCTTCAGATTCACCCAACACTAGATCAGGTGGATAGTCAACCTAGTATCCACAACAAGCTTCTTGCTACTAGTAAATGGAGCCCCTGCCAATGCTTTCTGGCCCACGAGAGGCATCAAACGGGGAGACCAATTGTCCCCCTTCCTATTCATCCTAATGATGGAAGGTCTCAGTCGAAGCATAAAAAGTGCAACCGCAACAGGGGAAATAAAATTTATCAAACTCTATGAGAATTTCCCGACTTCTACACACCAAAAATTCATGAATGACACCTTACTTCATGGCATACCCACGGTCAAGGAAGTGAAATCCTACAAAAAAATCTTAGACAAGTTTGGGGAAGCCTCAGGGGCAGAGATAAACCAATCCAAATCTATGATCTTCTTCTTTAATACCAACCCTGCAATCCAAAGGAATTTGGCCAACATCTTGGGCTTTGAGTGCAAAGCACTTCCAACCAAGTACTTGGGCATCCCCCTGACAGAAAAAGCTTACAAGAAGTCAACCTGGGAAGGAATATTCAACAAGCTACAAGACCGAGTAAAAAATTGGACGTACAGATCCCTCAACCTAGCCGGAAGACTTATCCTAACCAAGTCGGTTTTGCAATCTATCCCAAACTTTATGATTTCAGTTTTCCCAACCCCCAAGGGGATTCTAAAAAAAATAAGAACCATACAAAGGGACTTCCTATGGCAAGGAGAGGAAACAAGGAAAAAATGGGCACTGGTGGCTTGGGAGAAGGTTTGTAAACCAAAAAGCAAAGGAGGCATGGGGTTACACGACCCGCAAGTGACCAATGACGCCTATGGGGTGAAACTCTGGTGGCATTGGGTCAAAGAAACTACCACGCCATGGGTCAACCTATGGAAGGAAAATTATTCCCCAGACATTTGTGACCAGGACAAAATCCTCTTCATAGGAACCAGGGAAGGTTCCGTCATCTGTAACCTAGCCTTGCGCAACAAGGCCTAGATCCAGACACACAAATTTTGAAAAATAAGAAATGTTAGAACCGCCCAATTCTGGGAGGATGCCTGGCAACAGGAACCTAGAATGGAAAAACCAGGCCAAGAGGAACTCCAATAGGAGATGATGGCGCAAGGAAAAACCAGAGTCTACCACTACTAGAAACAAGAAACAAATCACAACAAATGGAGAATCTAGAACACTCTCACCCCACAGACTAGAGACCAGACCACAACAACAGTAAAAGAGGTGGAGGAGGAATTGGGTAGATGAAAAATTGCAGTCACGGATGGAAATGACCAGCTGAGATGGGGGCACAAAGCCGGCAGGGAGTTCAATCTTAAAGAAGTCTGCCACTATATAGCGGACCAGGACCAAGAAGATTCGACGCACCAATGGGATAAGCTCTGGAACAACCCCCATTGGCCAAAAATAAAAATCTTCCAGTGGTTAATACTACACAACCGAATCCTAACTTGGGAAAACATAAGGAAGAGAGGATTCATAGGCCCTTCAAGGTGTCACCTATGTGAAGAAAAGAAGGAAACAACGAACCATCTCCTGGATGAATGTCCCTACACAATAGAAGTCTGGGAATGGACGATAGGCATCTTCCGACAATATAATAGGATCAAAGGTAACATATCCACAACTATAAACATCTAGAAGGAAAACTACAGTGAAAATGAAGAGGTGAATCTCTGTTGGAACCTCATTCCTGGCATGATCATTTGGGCAATATAGAAGGAACGGAACCGGTGCATCTTCAGGAACCAAAGATGGATGACAGGAAATATCAAGGAAACAATAATCTCCATGACAAGAGAAATTGTACAAAGACGCAACTGCCAAACAGGAGGAGCGCAACTCATAGACCGGGATCTCTGAATTCCAGAGGCTTTTCAGCTGAAAGAAGGACGCAACCCCAATCAGGTAAGACGACTTCTACAACTACAAGTAGGTGAGTGCAACTAGAAACTACCACTAGAAGGCTCCCTCAATCAGAATTTCGACAGGGCGTCAAAAGGTAACCCAGGACGGACAGGTACAGGGGGATTAATTAGGGACAGACAAAGGAGAATTGTTCGGCTGTACACTGGGATTCTGGGGAACTCAACCAACAACGCCGTGAAATTTGGATCCCTGGAGACCGGCCTTGAGATACTACACCGGGAAGGGATGACCAATGTCATAGTGGAAGGAGATTCCATGCTAGTCATCAACACGGTAAGGAAACTCTAAAACGACACCAGAGTGGGAAAAATTCATAGGCACTGGCACTTGGCTTAGTCCCTGCAAACAATTTAGGAGCATTTGCAGATGGGGATCAAAGTGGAGTTGCACTAGGTACAAAGGTCAACAAATGGACTAGCGGATAGAATCACTAATGAAGGGGTCAACAGGGAAGGACCAGAACTGGATTCCACATGGAGTAACATCCCGAATGGTCAATTTCGGAAAGACTGTACCCAACTAGTGGTAAAGGACTATGACAACAGCTGAATTATGGACGACCACATTGAGGTTGAAGGTGCAGAATTAATTGAAGGGAAAGGAGGATCTAGGCAGAATCCGATAGGCCACTATTTAAACACAAGTTACAATGCAGATCCTGGTCACACCACAAGAGGAGGTACAACACCACAGTCCTGTCAATAGAAAGAAGTACAAGGGTTGTCCGTGGGAGAGCAAAAATGTGAATCCGCAGATGGAAAAGGACGAAGATCAAAAGGATAGCCCATGGGTAGGAATTAGTAAACCTCACCCGCACACAGATACGGTGGGAGGAAATGATTGATGTACATCGTGCAAGGCAAAGGATTAGCGCAAGGACGATGACATGGTTCCCAAGCGCACACACTCTGAAACAATGAAAAAGGACCAAAAGTTATTCCTTTACGGGAGACCCATGATTACCAGGATAAGATCACAGTCGGGGAAACCCCTTAAAATAAGAAGCATCAGGGATAGCTACAAACTAGAGAGCAACAATTACAGAGACCATCCTACACACCAGGAAGGGGCGAATAGAAGCGAAGGACGAAGTCAAGACAAAAACCATCTCATTCAAACTGAGATGGTAAGAATGAAGAATACCCAAAGTAAGAGGGGCCCCTAGGGGGAGGAACTTTCAATAAGCGCCTGAAAGATCACAAGGATGGAGCAGGCGACCAGAGAGGCCAAAAGCACCTTTCTTGCATAGGTTGATCCAAAGGGAAAAGTGGTGATCCACAGGTGGGAGCGAAAAGTCAACACCAAGTGCCAGGGAAAATACGTAACTCATCCAAGAAGCAGACGAGATAAGGGACCCAGGGGCCACATAGCCCAAGACAACCCTCTACCACAAAATGATGGAGGAAGCTCGGTGCACAAAAATGTTGATAATTAAGTTGAGAGCTGACAGGAATGAGACCAACAGGGTGGAAAACTGTGGCCACAAGAAGGATCTCATAGAAATTCTGAGCCACCTCAGCAACCTAGAGGCCAGTGCAAGAAGAATAACAGAGGACTAGAGGAGCCAAAACGAAAAAATGGAATGAATGGTAGGACAATTCCACCTCTACCTTCACTATGTCCACCACATGGACATCACTCCAGTAAACCGACGCGAAGCACCATCCTGCATCAGAAAGACGTGCACAGTGGAGCAGAGAAAGGAGAAAGAGGCAAGAAAGGAAGGAGATGAAATCCATCCAATCCTCTTGGACTAGCACAGTCTCAACCCTTGGTCATTTTGTTTATTAATGTAAGAGCCACCATTGTTCTACGTTTTTTATTTTTATTTATATGTTATGGCATGTTTTTTTCAAATGAGTTTTCAGAGACTGGGTCGGTTTCCCAGGATGGCAGCCCAGCCCTCCCCATGCTTATGTAGACAACGCAACTTCGGGATCCCTGATCTGGTTTCCTTTTGGTCAGATCAGGGGATACCCCTCTTTTCCTTTTGTACCATATTTTTCTCAGTACTATAGAATCTCAAACTCACTTACAAAAAAAAAAAGTGTTAATAATTATCTCACATCAATAATATTAAAAAAATTGGAAAAAAAAAAAATGTTTAAGAGTAAACAAAAATAGTCAAAAAAAACTAACAACACATTAAAAACTATAAATTAATTGAAATATATATTGTTATAAATTTATAAACATTTGTTTTGATGAAAATATAGAAAATATTTTTATATTTAAAATACATTTTTTTTTTTTTAAAGTAAAAAAGTTTGGAGCCTATTATATTACCATAAACATAATACATAGTTGTTGGTGATGCCAGCTGTCCCGCCTGAGCAGGAAACCGGAACAGCTGGGCATCCTTGTCCATGTGTCATCAGAGTTGCAGAGTAAGAAAAATTTAACAAAATTGACGCTGCTACGTCTCGCTCGAAGGAAACCGGGACTAGCAGGCACAGGTATGGAACTGGTTTTTTCACCTAAAACCAAGAAATATTGATATCTAGCTGTCCTAAGGCATAAACTATAATAACAAAACCACAAGCAGAGTCTAGGTCTGAACATCAAATAACCTCTGAACCAAGGTGATTGTCTACGTCCGCGGAATGCCTCCATCTTGCTGGAAATGAGTAAGCTCGCGCACATGTCGGGCATTGTTTCTTTGGCGTGGCTCTAGAATGCGCTGCAAAGAACATGTCGAGCCGCTACTCCAATCTCGCAAGGTGGAAGACCTGATCTTCTAGCAGATTTCTCATCTCAAAGACGAGATTGAGATATCCCCAGTCAGCTGAAGGTGGTTGTTCTGGATGGTGGTTGTCCATAAACTCCTCGCTGGTGGCCTCTTTTGCTCCCTGCGTTTTGTGTCCCTCTACTTCCTTGGTGGGTTCGGGGGGGACTTGTTCTTCCACATAGCAAGGGGAGTAAGACTTCTCTACACTGATGTCATGGTGGTTACACGTGCCGCTTGCCAGCTGTGGAATGCTAACCAAGCCAAATTGCGAGCGCGGGTTCCAATTTTCTGGTACCATGAACAGGGTGTGCTCAGGAGGGATTTCCAAGCCTCCTTCTGGGATCATCTCCTTGACAACTTCCATTGGAGGCGTGCGTGGTCTTTCCTTGCGCCTCCTGGCAGCCATTGCCAGTGCCTTCTCAAAACTCTCCTTCCTCTTGCGCTGCAACTCCGTTGTATACCACACTGCTCCCCTTCGCGGTTTCCCTCTGATTCGTGGCATGGTGAGGTTCTAGTGGATGATCCCGGAGCTGCCAATTAGAGTCGAATTGCTGCTGAGGGTAGGCAAGGTGGCCGAGAGCAGCCACCGCTCCAATGGAACGGGAGAGAGACTGCTGCGATGCTGGTGCATCTATGGAGCGAAGGTCTTCGGGAGTGACCTGTTACCTGGACTTGCAGCTCGAACAGTGAGCGCAAATGCCATACCAATTGACATAACTACAACCCTCGCTGCCTCCATTAAAATTTGCTGGATAGTGCGGGTACCCTTCCCTTGCGCGAGGGGCCTCGTCTGTTGAATGTACCTGCGTGTATACATGTCGAGTTAATGCCCGAGGTGATGTGAGCCGGTGGATGCATTAACACCGCGTCCCGGCTCGCTCCCACGTGGCCGCATCGCCCTCTGTGTCACCCCATCCGGGGTATATTTAAAATACATTAATCTTAAGAAACCTATTCTTTAAAAATAAATTTTTAATTATCAAACAATTAAAAGGAAAATTAATAACACTTTATTGAAAAATAAAATATTATAAACTTATTAATTTTTGTTAATACATTATGTTAAGATGTGGGTTTCCTTTACTAAGCAATCTGAATTCAATATCCTTAAAATAATTCAATATCCTTAAAATGTTTTTAGTGTAGAGGAAACAACTAAAAATCCAATCATATTAAAGGTTGATAATGTACTATAAAATTGACAAGATTATATATATACATATGCAAATAAATATAGTAAATTGTTAATGAATTGGAATAGTGAAATGTACCATGAACTTTACTTGACATATAAAGAGGTCATTTAAAAAAAAAAAATTGTGTCACACCCTATAAATAGATAGTGTAAAACTACTACATCTTAGCATGTTTTCAATGTCATATTTTTGGATAGTCAACTTAGTTCTATTCCAATCAATATCAGATATATAATTTATTATACTGATAATATAATTTATAAGTTTTAATATAAAATAGCATGTATCATATCAAGAAATATATGATATAATATTGGATGTTACCCATACAAAATCATAGATGTTGTTATCAACATCTATGATTGATTTTGTATTGGTAATTGTAATATTGATTGAGATTTTGTATTATAGTGTATCTATGATTGATTTTGTATTGGTAATTGTAATATTGATTGATATTTTGTATTATAGTGTTTGGATATATGATTTGAAATTTTTATTRTTTTTTTATAATTATTGATTTATATTTTGTATTKGTAGTTGTAATATTGATTGATAATTTGTATTATAATGTTTAATATTTGGATATATGATATGAAATTTTTATTGTTRTTTTTTATAATTATATTATTGATTTATATTATGTATTGATATCTGTAACATTGATTATTATTTTGTATTATAATGTTTTCAATATGAAATTTTTATTTTTATTGTTATTTTTTATAATTATTGATTTATATGTGCTCCCTTTTTAACCAGGCTATTTTTGTAKGAAATGGCATTGGATATGGTGGTCCATTTATTAAATGGTATATAAATCAGCATCTTAGGAGGAACATGATCCTAGCCACTTGTGGTATTTAATTCTAATGAAATTTCTTAATTTATTTGCAACATGAGTTGATAACATGGATAAAATGGATCATAGATAGGATTTTCATATTACAAACTATGTAATATCATGAGTTGATAACATGGATAAAATGGATCATAGATAGGATTATCATATTTCAAACTATGTAATATCAATGCCAATCTTATATATAGTGTTTATGTTATTATGTCACATAGATGATATGTTTGGAAATTGTGTTTTGGAGTTTGTTGGTTAATTATTGTATATTATATATCAATTAACATTATATTAATTACCCTAAGGGGTTATATAGAAAAATAATATTTCCATTTTTTCGAAACATCCTATGATGACATAAAGTCTAACACATAGTGTTATATATAGTGTTTATGTTATTATGTCACATAGATGATATGTTTGGAAATTGTGTTTTGGAGTTTGTTGGTTAATTATTGTACATTATATATCAATTAATATTATATTAATTACCCTAAGGGGTTATATAGAAAAATAATATTTCCATTTTTTCGAAAGATCCTATAATGACATAAAGTCTAACAAATAGTAAGTTAATTGATAATATGGAATTAATAGAAAATTATAATTTAAAAAAGAAATCAATAATCAAGTTAAAAATAATTAGAGTTAATTGAACCTACCATAAAATTTTGAAGAATGTAACACCCACCATAGGATTTGGAGAATCAATCTCTAGAATCATCAAATCCCATAATTTCATGGATAATCTTGAGTGCAAATCAGATTACATGGCTATAAATATGTATGCACCTTATGTGAATGGGTATGGTGTAGAACAATTAGTGAATCAATTTGTCTAGCAATTAATGGTATTAGAGTCTGATTTATTGAATTATACAAGTTTATTTAAGAATCTTATGAATTGTATTTGTTTATGTTAAGATTTTAAAGCCATAAATACTCGAGTTAGACTACAACCTATAAAATATTTTATTGAGTAGGATTTTCTTATGAATTATAACCTAGGGTTATTTATTTCATATTATATTACTAATTTAATAGTTAATATAATTTAATTGCACTTTTATATTATAGTTATTTTACCCTTTTATCATAAAGAATATATCAATATTTAATAACTTATGTTTTTATATAATGATCCGAATTATTTTTGGCACGAAATGAGAGTAGAGATATAATAAAGAAATGTACAAAGATATATCAGATATCCAATAATATAACAAAGATTTATCAAAGATATAACCATAGACACAAAAATACAGTTTACACAATTTCTATTAATGAGCAAAATGTACAAAACTATAGAAATACAGAGTGAAAGGCTCGCTAGAATGGTGGCAGCTTATCAAATTCAAAATTCAGAATTGCCATAAATGGAAAAAATTATCATAATAATTAATTACAATTTATCAAATTCAAAATTTGGAAGTGCCATAAATGGCAAAATTTTCCAAATTTGAATTTAGTAAAAATGGAATAATTTTCTAACCAATTTTGAATTTCAAAATACTTTATTTTTGGGGATGTCACAACTTATCTTTGAGAAGAGATGTGACGACAACTCACATTTGCAAGAAGATGATTACAATTAGTCTCTAAAGGCCTTTTTAACATAAAGAAAATACAAAACCCTAACCCTAAAAGATGAAAAACCAACAATTTTGTGGACCCTGTTTTGGGTAGTTTGGTGTATGAACTTCTTGGGGGCATAACTTTGGTATACGATCTCCATTTGGGGCACATGATAGCTCGTTGGAAAGGTATATTCGAGGAGATTCATTTTTGGGGATTAATCAAATCCTTTGGCTAACATTGAGGTGCTTGATACCGAAAAAAAAAATTATTTAGGCCGTCAAAATGGCCCCATAAGTTTAAGAACCGAGAAACAACTAAAAATAGTAAATTGCCATAAGACTATTTTGAGCCAGTTTGAATAGGTGGGGGACACCGATATCCACCTGGATCAATCCTCCTTCCTTAGAAAGCAATGGTATCCATTGCGTTGAGTGTCCGGTGGAGAGGGAAAAACATTTGTTGAGTCTGCATCTTGATGAGTTGCTTGCCTTGCTGGAGAAGTTGCACTACTTAGCTTGTTGAAGGTTGTCACAAACCTGTGGCTGGAAGGGTTGGACCTTTTAAACCAGTCTGGATACATGATATGAATGTGTGCAGAAGGAATCCTTGTGCTTTACTTCAATCTTGTCAACCTGCTTCTATTGGATAGAATGTGCTTCAATTGAGGCTGCAGTAGTTGCGATGTTACTTTGTTCACTTTTTGAACAGACAATGAAGAAGATGAATTTTGTAGTATGAGATACTACCTTGCAACATTGTTTAGGTGGGACAGTAGTTGGAACTACCTGTGGTATCCTGTAGATATGACTCCTCAGATTAAAAATGACACTACGGGGTCGAGTCTCATAAATAGCATGTTGCTTCCACATATATGGTTGGCCCAACAAAACATCACAGACATCCAGTAGTGAAAAATCACATAATACCTCATCCTTGAAGGGATAGATGTCGTATGAAAATCGAAACTGGTGGCTAACATGAAGGTCTTGTCCCTCGTGAAGCCACTCAATGTTTTATGGTTGTGGGTGTGGTGTTGTCCGCAGTCCCAACTATTTGATGACCTTTGTTGAGATCAGGTTCTTCTAGCTTCCGTTATCAACAATAAAATGCAGCGAGGTCCCCTTCACCCACATCTGTGAATGAAAAAGGTGTTCCCCCTCTTCAGGATCTACTCATTCTTCTAGTTGAAATTTTTTGTTCGCGACAGTAGTAGTGGGGTATGTGCCAAAGATTTGTCTTCTACCAGTATTTTATGAATCAGGGTTCAGATCCTTGTCTTTGATATCATCCGCAAATGATTGTTTTGAGTGACATTCATCTGTGTTGTGCCAGGGGATTTTGTGGAAATCTCACCATTTTCTAGTGTCCTTCTTCATCTTCTTGTGACCATTCTTTTCCTATGGATTGTACTGGTTTTTGAGAGGTTGTTTGTTAAGGCCATATTTATCATACTTTGGTTGTTACGGATTTGAATACCTGAACTCCCATTTTTTATGGTGCCTAAATTTCTTCTTTATTTTCACAGCATATTGATATGCATCTCCCAACGATGAGATGTCTAGAAAATCCATTTCAGTTTGGATGTACATGTGTAGAGCCCCATGGTATTTCAGAGCCAAATGTCACTCAGAATATTTGATACCCAACTTAGTGCACAAGGTATGGAAGGTATTTATGAACTCCAACACTACTTGGCCCCTCTCTTGATGTAGCCTGGTCCATCTCATGTACTGGTCCTCATAGTTACCAACAGGGTAATATTGTTCCTTGACCGCATCAACAAAAAAATCCCAAGTGGGCTCAGCCACATATATCCCAGACTCCTCTATGGAAATTTTCTCCCAGTAAGGTTCCCACCAATGTTTGACATGGGGGAGAGCCTTAAGGAGTGTGAAGGTGATCTTTTCCCTGTCGAAAAAATTGTGAATAGAGAAATAACCTTCTAGGAGATTTAACTGTTTTTCTAGGGCATCTGCATCTATCTGACCTTCAATTACATGAATATCAAAATTAACTTGTACCTTGAAAGGAGAGGTTCCTCCAAAGTGGTAATTTGATGAAGACACGCCCGTTGCTATCGGTAGACGTTGAAGGATGTGGGAAAAATTCTCCATCATTTCGTCCTTCTGTCGCGTGAGAGATTGCTCAAGCAACAGATTAATAGAGTCATATTCTCTGTCATTTTTATTTTCTTCCACCATGGAGGGTTTATTGGGCGTGCGAGAGAGATTCTCCTCAAGAGAGAAAAACTCGAGACCCAATTTTATATACTCAGACCTCATCGAGGACATGTACTAAAAAAATAAATAATCAAGAGAAGCCTGTTGTCATACCATTGATCCAGATTATTTTCAACATGGAATAAGAGCGAAGATATAATAAATAAACGTATAGAGATACATCATATATCTAATAATATAACAAATATTTATCATATATATATATATATCCATAGACACATAGATATAGTAATACACAATTTCTATTAATGAGCGAAATGTACAAAACTATAGAAATACAGAGTGAAAGACTCGCTAGAATGGTGGCAACTTATCTTTGAGAAGAGATGTGATAGATACTCACATTTGAAAGAAGATGATTACAATGAGGCTCTAAATTCATTTTCAACATAAATAAAATCCAAAACCCTAACCCCGAAAGATGAAAAGCCAATAGTTTTGTGGACCCCGTTTTGGGTAGTTTGGTGTATCAACTTCCCAAGGGTGTAACTTTAGCATACGATCTCCAATTGGGGCGCATGATAGCTCGTTGCAAAAGGGAAGATTCATTTTGGGGGTCAATCAAAGCCTTAGGCTATCATCGAGATGCTTGATCCAAAAAAAAACTTCATTTAGGCCCTCAAAATGGCCCCGGAAGTTTAGAAACCGAAAAACTGTTAAAAATAGTAAATTGCTAGAAGACTGTTTTGATCTAGTTGGAATATGTGGGTGGCCATTGATATACACCTGGATCAATCCTCCCTCCTTGGGAAGAAATGGTCTATATTTCATTGAGTGCCCCGAGGAGAGGGAAAAGCATTTGTTGAATCTGCATCTTGATGAGCTACTTTCCTTGTTGGAGAATTTGTGTTACTTAGCTTGTTGAAGGTTGTCACGAATCTATGGTTGGAAGGATTAGACCTTTTTAACTAGTCTGGATACATGAGATGACTGTGTGCAGAAATAATTCTTGTGCTTTTCTTCAATCTTGTCAATCTGCTTCTGCTGGACAAAAGGTTCTTTGACTGAGGCTGCAGTGGTTGTAGTGTTATTTTGTTCACCTTTTGAACAGACTCTGAAGAAGCTAAATTTTTTAGTATGAGATACTACCTTGCAGTACTATTTAGGTGGGACGGTAGTTGGAACTACCTTTGATATCCTGTAGAGATGACCCCCCAAAGTACCAATGACACTATGGGGTTGAGAATCATAAATATCATGACACTTATAGATATATGGTTGGGCCAATAGAACGTAACATAAATCCAGTGGGGAAACGTCACATAATACCTCATCCTTGAAGGGATGGATGTCGTATGACAATCGACACTTTTGGTTGACACAGAGGTCTTATCCTTGGCAAAGCCACCCAATGTTCTATGGTTGTGGGTGTGGTGTTGTCGACAATCCCAATTGTTTGATGACCTCTGATGAGATATGGTTCTTCTAGATTCCGTTGTTAATAATAAAACACAGCAGGGTCCCCTTCACCCATATATGTGAATGAAAAAGGGACCCCCCCTCTTTAGGATCAACTATTTATTCTGATTGAATTGTTGTGAATGCGACAATAACAGTGGGGCCTGTGTCGATGATCTATCTTCTACAAGTATTTTTGAATCATATTCTAAATCAAGGTTCAGATCCTTGTCTTTGATCTCAATAACCAATGACTATTTTGAGCGACATTCATCGATGTTGTGCCAGGGATTTTGTGGAAATCACATCATTTTCCAGTTTCCTTCTTCATTTGCATGTGACCCTTATTTTCCTGTGGCTTGGACTGGTTTTTGAGAGGATGTTTGTTAAGGTCATCTTTATCATACTTTGGTTGTTGCGTATTTGAAGACTCAAACTCCCATTTGTTCTGGTGCCCAAATTTATGCTCAATTTTCACATCATATTGATAGGAATATCCCAGCATTGATATGTCCAGAAAATCCATTTCAATTTGGATGTACCTATGTAGAGCCCCACAGTATTTGAAAACCAAATTTCGCTCAAAATCTTTGATACCCATCTTGGTGCGCAAGGTATGGAAGGTATTGGTGAACTCCAACACTGCTTGGCCCCTCTCTTGATGCAACATCGTCCATCTCATGTATTGGTCGTCATAGTCACCAACAGGGTAATGTTGTTCCTTGACCGCATCTACAAAAAAATCCCAAGTGGGCTCGACCCCATATATTTCAGACTCCTGTGCAAAAAATTTCTCCCAGTAAGTTTCCCACCAATGTTTGACATGGGGGAGATCCTTAAGTAGTGCGAAGGTGACCTTTTCCCTATCGGAAAAATTATGAATAGAGAAATAACATTCTAGCATATTTAACCATTTTTCTAGGGCATCCGCATATATCTGACCTTCAAATACGGGAATATCAAAATTAACTTGTACCTTGAAAGGAGAGGTTGCTCCAATGTGTTCATTTGATGAAGACGGGTCTCCTTCTATCGGTAGGTGTTGAAGGATGTGGGAAAATTTTTCCATCATTTCGTCCCTCTGTCGCATGAGAGCTTGCTCAAGCAACAGATTAATAGAATCATTTTCTCTGTTATATTTCTTTTCTTCCACCATGGAAGGTTTATTGGGCATGCAAGAGTGACTGTCCTCAAGAGATACAAGCTCGAGATCCAATTTTCTATACTCATACCTCATCGGGGACATGCACTGAAAAAAAATGATCAAGAGCAACCTACTCTGATACCACTGATCCAGATTATTTTCGACACGTAATGAGATTGGAGATATAATAAATAAATGTACAGAGATATATAAGATATCTAATAATATAACAGATATTATCATATATATAACCATAGACACAAAGATACAATGATACACAATTTATATTAATGAGCAAAATGTAGAAAATTGTAGAAATATAGAGTGAAAGACTCGCTAGAATGGTGGCAGCTTATATTTGAGAAGAGATGTGATGGCTACTCACATTCACAAGGCTATGATTACAATGAAGCTCTAAAATCATTTTTAATATAAATAAAATCCCAAACCCTAACCCCGGAAGATGAAAATCCAACAGTTTTGTGGACCTTGTTTTGGGTAGTTTGGTGTATCAACTTCCCAGGGGCATAACTTTGGCATACAATCTATGTTTGGGGAGAACGATAGCTCATTGGAAAGGTAAAAAACAAGGATATTAATTTTGTGGGATCAATGAGAGCCTTTTCGTATCATTTAGGTGATTGATCCCGGAAAAAACTTCATTTAGGCCCTCAAAATGGCCCCAGAAGTTTAGAAATTGAAAAACTGCTAAAAGTAGTAAATTGCCAGAAAGTTGTTTTGAGCTAGTTAGAATAGGTGGGTGGCCACCGATATCCACCTAGATCAATCTTCCCTCCTTAGGAATAAATGGTCTCCATTGTGTTGAGTGCCGTGGGAGAAGGAAAAGTGTTTGTTGAATCTGCATCTTCATGAGTTGTTTGCCTTGTTGGAGAAGTTGCGTTGTTTATCTTGTTGAAGGTTGTCACGAACCCGTGGTTGGAAGGGTTGTACCTTTTTAACTAGTCTGGCTACATGATATGAATGTGTGCAAAAGGAATCCTTTCCCTTTGCTTCAATGTTGTCGACCTTCTTTTGTTGGATAGAAGGTGCTTCGATTGAGGTTACAGTGGTTTCAGTGTTATTTTGTTCATCTTTTGAATAGACTGTGAAGAAGATGATATTTTTAGTATGAGATACTACCTTGCGACACTATTTAGGTGGGACAATAGTTGGAACTACCTCTGGTATCTTGTAGAGATGACCCCCCAGAGTAATAATGACACTATAGGATTAAGACTCATAAATAACATGGCACTTCCACATATATGGATTACCCAATAGAACATCACATACTTCTGGTGGTGAAACATCACACAATACCTCATCCTTGAAGGGATAGATGGTGTATGACAATCAAAACTGTTGGTTGACATGGAGGTCTCATCCCTAGCGAAGCCACGCGATGTTGTATGGCTGCGGGTGTGGTGTTGTCGACAATCCCAACTATTTGATGACCTCTGTTGAGATGAGGTTCTTTTGGATTTCTCTATGAACAATAAAATGCAACGAGGTCCCCTTCACTGACATCTATGAATGAAAAAGGCACTCCCCCTCTTTAGGATCAACTAGTTCTTCTAGTTAAATTGTTGTGATCAGGATAGTAGCATTGGGGTCTGTGTCAATGATTTGTCTTCTACCAGTATTGTTCGAATCAGATTATGAATCAGGGTTTGGCTCCTTGTCTTTGATCTTGGCCACCAATGACGCTTTTTAGAAACGTTCGTTGGTGTTGTTCCAGGGGATTTTGTGGAAATCACATCATTTTCTAGTATCCTTCTTCGTCTTCCTGTGAACCTTCTTTTCCTGTGGCTTGGACCAGTTTTTGGGAGGATTTTTGTTAAGGTCATCTTTATCATACTTTGGTTGTTGCGGATTTGAAGACCTAAACTCTCGTTTGTTCTGGTGCCCAAATTTCTACTCATTTTCACAGCATATCAATAAGCAACTAGCAATGTTGAGATGTCTAGAAACTCCATTTCAGTTTGGATGTACATGTGTAGAGCCCCACAGTATTTCAAAACCAAATGTCGCTCATAATATTTGATACCCAACTTGGTGCACACGGTATGGAAGGTATTGGTGAACTCTGACACTGCTTGGCCCTGCAACATGGTCCATCTCATATATTGGTCGTTATAGTTACCAATAGGGTAATATTGTTCGTTGACTGTATCCACAAAAAATTCCCAAGTGGGGTCGACCCCATATAATCCAAACTCCTATGTGGAACATTGCTCCCAGTAAGTTTCCCACCAATGTTTGATATGGGGGAGAGCCTTAAGTATTGAGAAGGTGATATGTTCCCTGTCGGAAAATTTGTGAAAAAATAAATAACCTTTTAGCAGATTTAACCATTTTTCTAGGGCATCTGCATCTATGTGACCTTCAAATACGAGAATATAAAAATTAACTTGTACCTTGAAAGAAGAGATTCTTTCAATGTGTCTATTTGATGAAGACGTGCATGCTGCTATTAACAAGCGTTGAAGGATGTGGGAAATTTTTTCCATCATTTCGTCCCTTTGTCGCATGAGAGCTTACTCAAGCAACAAATTAATATAATCATTTTCTATGTCATTTTTCTTTTTTTCCTCCATGGAGGGTTTCTTGGGCGTGCGAGAGTGACTGTCTTCAAGAGAGACAAGATCGAGATCCAATTTGTTATACGCATACCACGTTGGGGACATGCACTGGAAACAAATAATCAAGAGCAGCCTGCTCTAATACCACTGATCCAGATTATTTTCGACACAAAATGAGAGCAGAGATATAATAAATAAATGTACAAAGATATATAATATATCCAATAATATAACATATATTTATCAGAGAAATAACCATAGACACAAAGATATGATAATACACAATTTCTATTAATGAGCGAAATGTACAAAACTATAGAAATATAGAGTGAAAGACTCGCTAGAATGGCGACAACTTATCTCTAAGAAGAGATGTGACGACTACTCACATTCGCAAGAAGATGATTACAATGAGGGTCTAAAGGCATTTTAACATAAAGAAAATCCAAAACCCTAACCCAAAAGATGAAAATCCAGAAGTTTTGAGGACTTCATTTGGGGTAGTTTGGTGTATCAACTTCCGGGGGGCATAACTTTGGCATACGATCTCCATTTGGGGTGCACGATAGCTCGTTGGGAAGGTATCGTTGAGGAGATTCATTTTGGGGGCTCAATCAGAGCCTTTGATTTTCATTGAGGTGCTTGATCAAAAAAAAAATCATTTAGGCCCTTAAAATGGCCCCGAAAGTTTAAGATTCGAAAAACTGCTAAAAATAGTAAATTTCCAGAACACTGTTTTGAGCCAGTTGGAATAGGTGAGTGGCCACCGATATCCACCTGGATCATATAATTATAAAATTGTGTATCTACTTATCATATACTATAATAACATAATGATAATTATTTTATGCATCTAGCTAAACATATAATTAAATGAAAACTAAGTACATTTATTTGCATTGTTTGGTGTATCAGCTTTCCGGGGGCGTAACTTTGGCATACGATCTTCGTTTGGGGCACACGATAACTCATTGGAAAGGTATCATTGAGGAGATTCATTTTGAGGACTCAATCACAACCATTGGCTTTCATTGAGGTGCTTGATCCCGAAAAAAAACTTCATTTAGGCCCTCAAAATGGCCCTGAAAGTTTAAGAACCGAAAAACTACTAAAAATAGTAAATTGCCAGAAGATTGTTTTGAGCCAGTTGGAATAGGTGGATGGCCACCGATATCCACCTCGATCAATAATTTCCAGAAAAATGTTTTGAGCTAGTTGAAATAGGTGGGTGGCCACTGATATCCGCGATCATATAATTATAAAATTATGTATCTACTTATCATATACTATAATGACATAATAGTAATTATTTTATGCATCTAGTTAAACATATAATTAAATGAAAACTAAATACATTTATTTACATTGCATATTAATGTCTAAATAATATTACTTTTCACTGTTTATGTTAAAATACAATATCATGAAGTTTAAAATAAAAAAATTGATATTATTTCTATTATCCTTAATAAGTGAAAAAATGTTAATATACATTTAGTTCATAAAGCTCCCTTTTTATGAACATTTATATCTTATAAATATATTTACTTATGAGAAAGAATCTTTGTTTTTTAATTTATTTTTTTATATAAAATATTCTTTTACATCTATAAATAAAAGGATCAAAAACCTTAAAATTATTATAAATTTATGATTTTTTTTTCCTTTATTAAAATTACCCCACTTACCCCACTTACCTTTAGATATACAATGCACTTAGTTTTACTTTGTGAAAAAATAGCAAACCTTGTTTATCTCCTTATAATAAAAGGTGTACTCATCAAACTTCTCCCGTAAAGATTAATCACAATGGAAGTTCATGCCTATAATGAATCTTCAAGTCTTAGCCATAGTTTACATATTTACAAGATTGAACATTCCGTTCCATTAATAAATTACTGCTTGCCTTTATGTAGTGGGGGTGGATAGATTTGTAAAAGATCTTATAGCCATTATGCATATAGATGAAAACAACTATGCAAAGTCACATACAATCTTTTCAAATCATTTTCGTGGCAACAAATATTTTGAAAGAAGTCAGTAGAATACATCCACTAAGCTATTTGATGAGATGTTGGACTATGACAAAGAACTGTCACAAGTCACAATTAGCATTTTTCAAGGTAAAATATTATCTAGTCTGTTATCAAATAAAGTAAATTGTTATCAAATAAAGACCGAGAAAATCTTCAAATTGTCGATTTAGGGCCGGTGCCTAGATATCCAGGATTATACCTTTGTACTGAATGGATTGGTATTCAGTTTTGAAAGGAGTGGGTTAATTAGGGAGTAATTTTCCGTTTATAATTATTTTTTTAGAAGTTTTTTGGTCGTGTTGTTTTAAATTTCTGGCCAATCTAAAATTCTGATTGATTTTCTGATTAATTGGATTGGTTTAAGATGAAATAAAATCTTGAAATACATGAAACTTTAATCCATGTCAAACTCAGACTACCCTAAAAATCTGATCAAATTTAATTTTTTTTTTTTTTTTAGAAAAAACAATTCTCATTGGTCCGAGTTAACTTAATCCATTTTGGAATCTATATTTAAGCCATTGTAGCGCATTGAACTTTTATCTAAGCCATTTTGGAATTTAATTTTTTTTTAAGGGAAAAACAATTCTCATTGGTCCAAGTTAACCTACTCCATTTTGGAATCTATATTTAAGCCATTGTAGCGCATTGAACTTTTATGTAAAAGACATAATGGTGGAAATGAAAGGTCCTGAAATTCAGAGATGTACGGGATATGTTGTAACCGATGAATGAAGATATGCGTGTTGTTAAGGGATTGGTATCTTCYTTTTTGGTGGAGAGAAGTCTCCTTGACAGGGATTTAAAGATGCTCTTCAGTATTACAGCTCAGGGCCTGTGCATCACTTGGATAAGCAGTCATGTCTGTATGATACAATAGTTTACAAATAAACTAAAGTATCACAATCATACGGGGYAAGGTTAGGCCGCAAATTTTATTAACTTAAGGGCCAAAACAAAAGGTACGGATCTCAAATATTTCAAAGACAAAACTCTCCTTCATGATGAACACCTCCTTTGTCTATGTGGAATGCCATTTATTTTGATGATATTTTGTATTGATTTGTGACAAATAATCTCAGAATCATATGCAATAAGATCCAAAACTGGTAATAATGGCTGTCACATGAGAGAAAGCTGAGTAATGATTTTAGAAAACAACAGTTTCGACCAGTTGATTGAGAATAATTTCCTTTGCTAAAAGCAAGAAAAAAATACAGTAGAATACAGGAAATCCCTAGTACCCACCACCCGGTTTATTCTGCTTTGTCAGGCTGTAACGCTCAATCACTCATTCCCTGTGGGCCCTTCCATTCRTCCACAGGGTTCTCTCTATTCCATTACACCCTCACCACCAATTGTTAATATAAAATCTGACTTGATAACTCCTACCTTAATATGTGGTACTAGTATTGATTTAAAGAATCGTTCGGATACTTCAATTACAGAAGGACCTGTAATACAATCTGAACGATGACTACCAACAACTTGTTGCTGGTTATCGCATTATTTTTAACACTTCTGGGCTGCAGGAGCAACGCTGAAGATGAACAGGTATTGATTTCATATAATATTTGTGCTTTCTGGACAAACTTGAATTTGCAGTATCCAAAATTTCTGTATCATGTTTATCTTGTGTGCGATTGTGCAGGTTTACATTGTTTACATGGGCAGCTCCCGTGACGGTGAAAGGGATTCCATAGTTAGTAGCCATGTGGAGGTGCTTTCCTCTGTGCTGGGAAGGTATGGCTCTGTTTTAATGGTGGCACTGGTGCTTCAACAGTACTGTTTTTTAGCAATATTTCAGTGCTAACTTTATCATCCGATGGCGTGTAGTGACGAGGATGCACAGTTATCGCT
>JASDQU010106671.1:189186-199720 GCA_032191745.1 Picea mariana | reverse complement strand
ATAGTTTCTTAACATGAACATGGTTAACTTTGAGGAACCTTGGTTGACTTTAATACTTTAATATATAAATGCATTAAATATTTAATACTCGAATGCATTAAAATATTAATATGTAAAAGTATAATAATTTTTTAAGTATGAATACTTTAAACTACTAAAATAATAATACTTTAATACATTTTATACTTAAATAATGTATTATACCTTAATTCTTAAATAATTATACTTTAATATATTAAATACACTAATGCATTAAAGTGTTTAATACATTAATAAAGTATTTAATGCATTGATACATTAAAGTATTTAAGGTATTAATTGCATTAAAGTATTAATGCATTTAAGTATTAATGTATTAAAGTATCATACAATATTTAAGCATTAATAAATTAAAGTATTAATACTTTAATGGTATTAGTGTATTAATAATTTTATTAGTAATACATTAATACATTACATTATTTTAATCCTTCGATGTATATTCACATTGGATTACCATAATAATTGTTAATTGTCATTGACCATGACCATGGTTAGCTTATGTAGACCTTCACTATGTATGAACTTCACTATGGTTAACCTTGGTTGATTGTGGTTGACCATGGTTAACAATGGTTAACCATGTTTGAGAGTTTTTGCTCATAGATGACCATGGTTGGTCATGACCACATGGTTGACCATGACTATGGATGGCATTCATCGTGTTTGACCTTAAGCATGACTATTGTTGACCATTATGTCAACTATGGTTGACTATTGTTGACCATGATCAAGAGTATGGTTTAACATAGTTGACCTTGCCCATGGTTGACTATGGGTGACCATGCCCATGGTCGAACTTCGTAGACCATGTGGAGATGGTTATGTTGGACCATGTTGAATATGTTTAACCATGGTTTACTATGGCACTATCACATTGAAAATTTGATCATGTTTTGTTCATTAGATTGCAACATTAGGTTTTGTTCGTCAGATGACATCATAAGGTTATGGTCATCACATTGTGACGTAGGGATTTTTTTTGTTACAATATGGCATTAGAATAAGTTTGTCACGTTCTAACAATGGGCTATATTAGTCCAATTGTGATGTTGGGACATGTTTATCTCATTTCAATGTTGGACTATGTATGTCACATTAGGACATTGGGTTGCATACATCACATTGCGACATTTGGAAATGTTCCTCACATTATGACGTTAGGATATGTGTATTACATTATGGTGATGAGGCTATGTTCATCACAATGTGACGATAATATTATGTTTGTAACACTGCAACAATATGTCTATGTTCATCACAAAGGGACGATGGGGCTATGTTCGTCACATTGTGATGTTACTATGTTGGTTAGAATGTGATGTGATTATGTTCATGAAATTGCAATGATATGAATATTTTCATCACATTGCAATGTTGAAAAATGGTCATCTCATTGAAATGTTAGGCTATGTTTGTCACATTGTGACATTGGGTTGCATACATCACATTGAAACAATGGGTTATGTTCATCACATAGTGAGATGTGAAAATGTTTCTCACATTATGACTTTAGGATATTCTGTCACATTGTGGTGATGAGGCTATTTTCATCACATTGTGATGACGAGACTATGTTCTTCAAGCTACAACAATATGGCTATGTTCTTCAAATTGCAACGACAAGGCTATGTTTGCCACATTGCGATGATAGGGATATGTTAGTCCCATTGCGATGTTACTATGTTTTTCAAAATTTAATGCTACTATATTCTTCACATTGCAAAAATATGGCTATGTTCCTCACATTGTGATGTTGGGAAATGGTCATCTCATTGCAATGTTGGGCTATGTTTTTCACATTGTGACAATGGTTTTTCTCATCACATTGTGACAATGGGTTATGTTCATAACATAATGACATTTGGAAATGTTTCTCACATTATGACATTGGTATATTTGTATCACATTGCGGTGATGAGGCTATCTTCATCACATTGTGACAATGAGTCTATGTTCATCACACTCGAACAATATGGCTATGTACATCACATTGAGATGATGGGGCTATGTTCATCACATTGCGATGAAAATTCAATTTTCATCACATTGTGACGTGACTATGTTTGTCAGATTGTGACACTACTATGTTAATCACATTGCAACATTATTATGCTCCTCATGTTGTAATGTTCGATTTTTTTCATCACATTGGAATGTCTAGTTATGTTTGGTTTATGTTCAACATACTACAAAAGAGAAGCTTCAACCAAGTTTTTTTTTTTAAATTTAACAAAGTGTTTCCTTTTTCACAAAAATACGAACTTTGAATTGATGTGATGTATTACATAGAAGGAAACTTAAAATCATACTTGTTCTAAGGACATTGATAGCAAATCATCTTTAACTTTAGAGATGATGATGTTACTTGTTCTAAAGACATTGATAACAAATCAAATTGAACTTTGTAGATGATGAATTATACTTCAAAATTGATGATGATTTATTATTGTCATAAGGACATTTAATTACACTAGACATGGATCATAGAGTATATGCCTTCTTTAGTTGTTCATTACTGTGCGAGGATAAGGGTATGTTTGTCACATTACGATGACGAGACTATCTTCATCATAGGATATTTTCCTCACATTGTGATGTAAGGATAATTCTGTCACATTGTGATGTCGATGTTGTGTTAATCACATTACAATGACAAGTCTATCTTCATCGCATTGCGAGGACAAGGCAATGTTTGTCACATTATGACAATAGGGCTATGTTCGTCACATTATGACAACACGATATTTGTGTCACATTGCGACGAAAGGATATTTATGTCACATTGCGAAGACAAGGACATGTTCATGAAATTGCAACAGCAAGGCTATGCTCATCATAGTGAGATGATAAGGGTATGTTCGTCACATGGGGACAACAGGGCTATGTTCATCACATGATATTTACGTCACATTACGACAAAAGGATATTTTCATCACATTGCGGTGATGAGGCTATGTTCATCATAGGATATTTGTGTCAAATTGTGATGAAATGATATTTGTGTCACATTACAACAACGAGGATATGTTCATAAAATTGCAAGGACAAGGCTATGTTTGTCACAGTACGATGATAAGGGTATGTTCGTCACATTGTGACAGCAAGGCTATGTCAATCGAAGGATATTTCTGTCACATTATGACAAAAGGATATGTGTGTCACATTGTGATGACGATGCTATGTTCATCATACTGCAATGACAAGGCCATATTTGTCACATTACGAAGAAAAGGGTGTGTTCGTCATATTGCGACAATGAGACTATGTTTTTCACATTCCAACGACAAGGATGTGTTTGTCACAATGTGATGATAAGGGTATGTTCTTCATTAAAACTCGTATACTGAAAATAATAAATTTTACTAAAAAAATCTCGTTATAATAAAACCCCTGTAAAAGAATGAAAACTTAAAATATATTTTATTACTAGTATTCCATTATTATGACTAAAATTAAATTATTATTTTATTATTACAAAGAATATCCTAATACAAATAACCCTAACTCTAATAAAAAATAACAATAATTATTTTTGTCACTTCCTTTTATAGAAAGTTGTGAATTGTGAATTGCAAAATGGCCATGGAAATCACACACAAACTTTTATTTCTCTCAATATCACAAAATGGGGAGATTCCTACAAGGATTTTCAATTCCCAAAAGCACTAAAGTTGGACAGACAAATAAACTAAAGCAATGATAAAATGCGAGTCGAGTTATCCATTTGCAAATGCAATTTCGTGAAATGAGATTGTTTCATTGAAACATGTTGGTTGCAGAGCAATTTTTGATAAGCTAAGGGAGAGTATAGATATGTAGTCTTTCATGAAAATAATTTAAAGTAAAACATAAATTTAGATGGAACAAAAACACAAGATCTTTTAAAACTTGATTATCAAATTTATTATATCAAATTTATGAAAAAAGAACATCATATTTAAACTAATTATAAAATATACAGTTTGTTGTTAAAATGCTAAAAAATGTGACTATCTCTTACCATATTAAAATTACAATATTTAACCACTTCTCATTACACTCAATGTCAAGCTTAATTACTTAAAAGAAACCACTTATCAATGCACCCAATGTCAAGCTTAATTAAAGAAAAAACCCAAAACCAAATGATGATAGTGATCAATGCACAAAGTCTTGCTCTAATCACTTAGAATGGACGATATTAATGTGGATAGCCATTAACAAATATATCTTTTAGGTTCCATTAATATTTATAATTTCAAAAAAAAAATACCATTAATTATTATCAGGTAGAAAGGCATTTCCGAGAGCTCATTGAAGAAATTATAAAAACCTTCCTATTTAAATTTATAGATACACATAGATCACGATATAAAAAAATATTTGTGTAACTATAATAGATTTGAGATATCAAATCTATTTAGATGCAATTTTTTTTGTGTTTATAAATTATCAAAAAGATTTGTGTTACATAGAAATTTGATTTCAAATTAATGTGGAATAGTGTGTAAGTTTATGAGGTTTTTTTATATTTTCAACTCTAAAATTTTTGTGGTAAATCCTTATAACTTCATACATTAATAACAATTATTTATATTTAAAGTGATTTCACAAGATAAATAATTCAATATCTCGCAGAAAATTGTGATGACAATAATTTTGGATGCAATTTTGGATGACAGTTTTAGATGCAATTTTTTTTAGTGTTTATAAATATATATAGTCCTCGCCAAAATTGTTGGATCTGCATATTTGAGTGGTTAAATATATGTAATTCAAGTGCCCATTTTCAACAAGATAGTGATCAATGCACAAAGTCCTTCTCTAATAACTTAGAATGGAAGATATTAATCTGGATAGCCATCAACAAAGATATCTTTTATAACCCATTAATCTTTATAATTTCAAAGACAATTACTATTAATTATTATCGGGTAGAAAAGTATTTTCTAAGGATCGTTGAAATTTTAGCAACCTTCCTATTTAAATTTATAGTTACACATAAATTGAGATTATATAAATTTAACCTAAATCCATCTCAATGTTATTAAGATTGATATATCAAATCTATTTAGATGCATATTTTGATATATCAAATCTATTTAGATTCATTTTTTTTGGTGTTTATAAATTATCAAAAAATTTGTGTTACATAAAAATTGGATTTCAAATTATTGCGAAACAATGTGTAAGTTTATGAGGCTTTTTAATATTTCAACTGGTAAATATTTATAACTCCATACATTAACAAGTGTGCACCATTAGATTTCAGCCAATAACCCTTAAAGAGGGCAGAATTTCAGAACACCACTTGTGTGATGAGTGAATGATGAATAAATGAGAGTTGTATCTCTCTACTTATACAATAATTATGAGCTTTAATTAATTTTAGGTCATCAAAAGGCTAACATGGCCAACTTACATGAAAAGTCAAGTTTTTACACAAATTAAAATAATTAAACCCTAAAATCATATTTAGAGGTGATGTCGTGCTCTTCTAGGGTGACGTTGAGCCTCCTCGGTGAAATGTTGGGCCTCATCTACAAAATGTTAGGCCTTCCAAGCCACTAGATGATGCCACACGTGCCAATTAGCACACAACTGCCTCAAAATGCCAATCCTGACATTGGTTGGCATCTAAGGTCACAATGGTGATGTCATGGGCCTCCCAAGCCCAATGTCCAGGTGGAAAAGCAAGAACCCCCTGGGTCTAAGTATGCAAAAGTGTCTCTGATGAAATGTCCTTCTTTTTCCCTAGTGCAAGTCTCTGACATCTCTCTACACCTGGCTAGGGTCACAACATCCATCTGTGGGATTTCAGCCCCATGGAAGTCTGAGCTAATCATCTCCCCATATGTACTTGTCCACCAAGGCATGGTCCTACAACTACCACAACTAGTACACCCTTCATGGTCTCATAATTCACAGGGATCATAGAAATGCCAATCACATCCAATAATCAAATTACCCAAACATGTGCATCAACCACCCCCACCTCCCCTTTACCCAAACAAATGCTCAAAGACGTTATGTAGTTTAACAAGTTGGGGTTGGAGAGGGTCTCAGGATGTCCTATTGGGATAATCCTCCTCAAGTTTCAGGTGTTTCTCAAGTGAAAGCCAATCTAGTTCATTTAAGTGTGTGAAATGGTGTAAGGTAAGTCTTTGGGTAGAGGGTGCAGTGATAACAGGGAAATGTAGGTTTTGCCTATGGATGCCTTTGTAGAGGGAGAGTTGCACCTTATCATGGATGCAATTTTTTACTAACCCATTCAATGTATTTTACTCTTAGTATTATTGCTTTTTATTTTCAAGGGAAAAGTTGGGGGACATTGTCATGGTGCTGGGACTAGAGGTGATAGCGTTACCCATAAGCACTTCATGGAAATGAGAAGGTTGGCTCGTGATGAGGACCCCTTTATCTTGGCTATTCCACCAAGAGCCACTACCCTAGTTTGGTGACTAGATAGATTGTAGTGTCATACTTCTACATGCCCATGGACCTAATAGGTCGGCTCATGATGAGACCTCCCATCTTCCAACCAAACCTTGAGTTTTATTTTATCTTACAGGTCCCCTTTTCTTACTAAGAATCCTTTTATTTCTTTCTCAAGAATCCATGGGAGAAGCATCTCAAAGGTTTTATTTTGGCTTTTAACTCTTGCCAATTACTTTTACCCTCTAGGATTTTAGCCCCTTCTTCCCACAAGGCAAGGTACAACCCTTCCAAGTGTGACAAACCCAATTCTCGAACCAAGGTAAGGGAAGATGAGAGGAATAATGATGAAAAGTGGTATGTATGGAAGGAATGGATGATGACCTTTGATAGACCCACCCAGTGGCAACTCATCCTAAAGGATTAGCAAATTATTAGGTCATTATGTCACCCCCCCAGGTATGAACAAGTTGAAGATCATAATTTCCAAGAAAACATTATGAAATAAAGGAGAGTTCAGTGCAACACAATCAAATGCTTTGAAAATCAGAGTGACACATACCATAATACCCAGACTCATTACCTCATGGATCAAGACCCACTGCTACTTCAGGACCAGGATAGTGGGATGGATTTTTTGCTGCTAATAGATGGGATGCATTGAAGAAAAGATGGGTCCTCTGGGGCTAAGCTCAAGTCCCCTAGCTCTCGGTACTCCATGTGGGACTCAAGACATAATCTCCTTAGTTATTCCTAGGATAGGGGATAACACTTACCAAGAGTGGTTTGGGGGAGATTAACCTTCATATACCAAACTCCTGTAGAACTTGAGAGAGAGTTTCCCTGGTGGTATCATGGCTTGGCACGGGGGTGGCCCGATGTTGAAGTTATAGAGCACGCAACACCCATGGTTGGGTGGAAAGGAAAACACCTATCATTAGTTGGTTGGTCACAACTTGTAAAAGATAAATATTTTATTTATTATATGTAATTAAGTTGAAATGTATGGCTAGATACTTGCAGAGATGCCTGTAATGGTATGTGTAGTGTATATATGAACATCGAGATCTTGCATCCTACTTCGAATAACTAGGGAATGCATAAATAGAATTCCCTCTGTGAATGCAGTCATGAATATAACTACATGTTTGTACCTCTTGTGTGTGTAGTAGGACATTTTGCTACAGTATGATGCATGAGAAAAGAAAACAAGCTTAGAGAAATAAGAGTGAATAATACTTCTTGAGAGGAACGAAACACTATAGTAATGGCATGTTGAAGGCTTGAGAAGGGAGATAAACCTTAGATACCCTGAGGAGTCCAAGTCTTGAGTTGGATGGTAACCTTAAGGAATCCCAAATTGGGTTAAGGATCCTTAAGCCCCGTATAAAACCCCACATCAAAATGGAAGGATTGTAGAAAGAAAATCCTCATAGACAAAGGAATATAATTCCTTAGAAAGGTTACATAATAAGGTTTTAGAGTCTTTAAAGGCCCAGTGAAGCCACGAGAAAGAACTTGGAAGAATCCCTAAACAATTATGTCTATATTTGGACTTCTAGCCTAGAGAAAACCATTGTTTTCATCATGAAGAAATCGTAGTCGTTGAATCAACATAGTGATTAGATCCTGGCCCTTCACTGGAAGGCAGAGTCATCAGAGCACCTTGGAACAAGGTTGATGAGAGACTTTGATGGAAAGAGCTCTGAGATAACATGAACCATTGGATCCATCAGTGAACAATCCTAGAAAATTTTGGACCATTGATCTTAGCATTAAGGTTTATTAGAGGTAAAACCATCTAAGTGATGGGTGAAAAGTTGTGTTGGGACTTCCACATGGAAGGGTTTTGATTCAACTATAACTGTTGATCTATTAGAAGGGTTGAAAGGTGGAATCCCAACTGTTGATATTGGGTGTGAGGAACAATGTTCCATCCCCAGGCTCCATACCTTATCATATAAGTGCAAGGAGAGAGAGAATAACATCGACATGTCGTGTCCTACCAGCATGGAAGCCAGCGTGTCTTAGAGGATGACATGTGTTAATGCCTAGTTTTTCAAAAGGACAAGGATGATCCCTATTGGAATTATAACTTTGGGGGGGGTAACACTTAATTGTTGACCATTGGATTTGAGGGTGGACAAATATCCATCATTGATCCATCAAAGAGTGATTTTGGGACATCTGGGTCGTTGGATCCATCGCGATGAGGGTCATCGAAGTAGAATAATCAGAATAGATTTGGAAGTCGAAGTAAAGAAACCCTGATGGGAGAACATCAAAGGACAATTTGAATTGTAGATCGGTGGGAGGGGTAGATTTGGCACAATGAGAAGACCTGGACCGTTGGATCCATTAGTATGTGTACCAATGGAGTTCGATGGTCGGAGCAACCTTGGATGCTCGAGTTGGAGGCACTTCGATGGAGGAATCTCTAAGAGGTAATCTAGATCATTGATCGAAGAGAAGACGTGGTGCAATTTCGATTGTCGATTCACCATGGGATCTACAAGTTCCCTTGGGGAGTATTGGTAAGGGAAGTGATGACTGGGTGACGGAGGTGCCAAAAGGGTAGTTAGATTTTCGCGAGGAGGACATGTGTCATTACCTGATTGGATAATCCAAGTACTTTGATATGACATGTAAGCCACAGAGTAGCCCCATGTGTTAGATGGTGATTGTGCCACATTTCATGGTGTTTTGACATTTGGAGAAGTGGTTCGTAATCCATTATGAGTTCCATATGGTAAGTATATGGTGGAAACCATTGTTGATGTGAAAGACAAGTGGACAGATCTGGACCATCCATTAGAGGGGTAATGGTTAGAGGGAGATACAATCCCGATAGGGAATTGTAATAGACCTCAAAACTGTCAAATAAAAAAAAATTGTCTTTCTCTATACATTCACCTTTGAATGGGTTTGTCATAAAAAAAAAGGGTCTTGGCTGATGTTGATTAGATTCGCTACCCAATTTAATCTTTGAAACATTAATTCAAGTTGTTCTTACTCTGCGCTTCATCACTCACTTATAGTCCTGTAGACTATGTTTACTTTCATACCAAAATAAAAATGATATATCCATATAGTTTCCCTTACCACTATGAAATAATTTGGGACTTAGTCCTATGCGTAGCCTTAACCACTTGATCAAAGGAGTCATGTAAGAAAAGTAAAGGTAAAGGGCCAGGTTATACCCCTTTACGCAAACGTTTGAAATACTAAGGAAGTGGTTGGGGGTAAGTACTTCCCAGTTTAATATTGATGTAATCATTATTTGAAAACCAACGGCCCATGCTATCTATTTGTTGACTCCACCTGTCTCATATGGAATTTTTACTAAAGACTACCTTAACGAGTTTGGAATTAGTTAGGTTAAAACTTACCTTAAATGCACAGGTGCTTCTTCATCTGTAACCCATTAATTGGTGTAACATCTCGCTCTGGCGCACTGAGAACACTTATTATTTGAGGACACTTGCTCGCAAGTGATCTGGACCCTTTTGATGTTATCCCTATTATGTTTGATTACGATGTGATTGACAGATGACATGATGTGTTACTATTTGATGTAGACGGGTGCTATTGACTCAGTTTGATTGAGTGTGCAGGGTTTTTGACCTTGAGGATGCAGAGGCATCGGTAGATCCCCCTTGGACTCCGGACTGAGTCAGGGAGTGTGCTTTTGGGTTGATNGGACAGCAGCCCTGCCACCGCCTGCTAGCACTCCCGCCGTGGCTCGAACTGTAGGTTAATGATTACCTAGTTCGAGAGGACCCACGATGTCGTGAGGGCCGACTGCGACAGTCGCTCACGATGATTCTAAGGGGCACGCAATAAGGCGGGGGCCTTATTCCTTAGAGCCCTTAGTCTCCTACTAGTTCACCTGGCGGAGTAATGACTCCAGGGGTTATAGAGGTCTACCAATCAATTCAGTCGGCGAGTGGCACCCTTGGAGCACGTGGTGCATCCTGAAGGGCACGTCGCACAAAAGAAACTCAGTCGGCAAGTGGCACCCTTGGAGCACGTGGTGCATCCTGAAGGGCACGTCGCCAAAAGAAATTCCAAAGGCGAG
>JASDQU010106671.1:146923-157020 GCA_032191745.1 Picea mariana | reverse complement strand
TGTGGATTTCATCATTGTAGTATTTTTCAGACTGGAGTCTAACTCTGCAGGTGTAATAAAAAAAAAAAAAGTCTGGAAATTGTTTCACCATTATTTGAGACCTATTCCATTGGATTCATCTCTCCGCCCTTATCACATTCATCCATATAATCTTTCGGAAAAAATTTTGACCCCGCCCACCCCTTTTCAGCTCACCCATCCTCATGGCCCATACCCGCAGCCAAGACTTGGAAGCTCACTTCAACACCATGCAATTTGGTTTCCTTGAAACCCAAAAAGAAGTGAAACAACTCAGTGCTACTGTTCCCTCCATCGATTCGTCCATCAATGCTACCATAAATACAACCATGCAGTCCTCAATGGAGGAAGTCAAATAAGAACTGACCACCTAGCTTGAATCTGTCTTTGCATCACTCTACACCAAACTGAAGATCCCTACAGATGACCATTTATTTGAAGCACCTCCAAAGCATGAAGGTGAAACTTCCTCCCATTCCCATACCTTCCAGTCCCATCACTTTCAACATGACGTACGCCTTCTGCAGGTGGACGTGACCAAATTTGATGGCTCGGACCCCACTAGTCAGATAACCTAAACGGAACATTATTTCTCTTTATACGACATTATAGATGACTTGGCCAAACTCTAGTATGGTGTACTCCATCTAGATCAAGAACGGTGGCAATGGTGGCAATGGAGAAAAACTTCCCATCAAGGGTATATTACTTGGACCCAATTTGTGGCTGAGCTTTATGAACACTTTCACACAGACACCAACCATTTGGGCCATTTGACAAACTTGAAATAATCTGGAATAGTAGAAGACTTCATAGTTGCCTTTGAGTGCCTAGCGTTTCAAACAGAGGGAATGACCGATGCTTTCTTTCAAGAGTGTTTTATCAGTGGCCTCAAAGAGGAGATTCGGGCCCATGTCCTCATGGCTCGACCCTTGACTTGGGTGGAGGCTACTAAAAGAGATAAAGAAGCACAATAGGTTGTATCATCTCAAATAAAAAAACCCTCCTTTATCCCTCTCCCTGAACCTGTCACTCCCACTACTCAATCCGCCCCATTAAAAATCCAAAAATTGACTAGGGATGAAATGGATGAACGCCAAATTAAAAGCCTTTGTTATAATTGTGATGACAAATCTTTCCTGGGCCACAAGTATTAGGAACAAAAGATTTTTATAAGAATATGTTGAAAATTCCCTTGTGTCTGAGTCACCTGAAATCACTAACATAACCCCTCCCTCAGACCCTCCCTAAGTAGAACCCATCAGTTCCCTCAATCCTCTCACTGGTTTTTCCGCTCCCCAAACCCTCAAATTCATTGGTTACATCAAGCATTGGAAGGTCATCATTCTAGTTGATAGTGGAAGTACCCATAATTTCATTCATTTCCACATTGCCCAAGAAAGTCATTGCTACATCCATGATGTCAACAATTTCCAAATCATGATTGCTAATGGTGGTTCCATGAAATGTGGAGGGCGCTGTGAAAATGTGCATCTCCAAATCGATGATTACCACCTAAAATCCCATATGTTTGCTATCAACATGGGTGGTTGTGACCAGGAATTCCACCAATATAAATTCCAAGGCATCATTGCTGGTTCACCTGAGGTAATTAGTTCCCATCACATGGAAAAGATGCTCAAAAAAGGTCATTCTAGTGTCATTGCCCACCTCCATGGCATTCAAGAAACAGAGATCCCTGGTGTCGCATGACCTCCAAGCTCTCCTTTCTAAACATCAAATGGTATTTTCCACTCCCCAAGGCCTCCCTCATTCCCATGGTGTTCATGATCATTCCATTCCCCTTGTACCCGGAAGCCTTCCTCGCAATATTCGTCCATATCATCACCCCTTTTCACAAAAAAATGAAATTGAGAAAATGGTCTAGGAACTCCTTAATGCAGGCATTATCTGCCCAAGTATGAGCCCTTACTCTTCTCATGTAGTCATGGTCCTGAAGAAAGAAGGTTCTTGGAGAATGTGTCCTGACTTTCGTGCCCTCAACAAACTGACCATTAAAGACAAATTTCCCATTCCTGTCATTGATGACCTCCTGGAAGAATTGAGTGGTGCCCAATTCTTTACTAAACTTGATCTTCGCTTGGGCTATCACCAGATACATATGAAAGAGGTAGACATTCCCAATATGGCCTTTCACACTCATGAGAGCCACTATGAGTTTTTGGTCATGCCCTTTGGCTTGTGTAATGCTGCCTCCACCTTCCAAAGCCTCATGAATCATGTCTTTCATCCTTTTCTCCATCATTTGGTCTTGGTTTTATTTGATGATATCCTCGTCTATAGAAAAACATGGACAGACCATCTTACTCATGTGGGTCAAGTTCTCCATCTCCTCTCCCAACACCAACTTTTCCTGAAACAGTCTAAATGTGCTTTTGGTGCCTCAAAACTAGAATACTTGGGTCATCTGGTGGGCAAGGATGGCGTCAGGGTGGATCCAAAAAAGATTGAAGCTATGCAAGATTGGCCACACCCAAAGACTCTCAAAATCCTGCATGGATTTCTAGGCTTAACAGGGTATTATCGCAAGTTTGTTAAGAACTACAGAAAGATTGCAACACCTCTCACTACTCTCCTAAAAAAGAACTCTTTCACTTGGACTCCAACCGCTACTCAATCTTTTCAAACCTTGAAGATGGCCATGTGCACCACTCTAGTTTTGGCCCTTCCTGATTTCACAAAGACCTTTTTGCTGGAATGTGATGCCTTAGGGAAAGGAATTGATGTTGTCGTTATGCAAGAGGGTCGACCTTTGGCCTTCACCAGCAAGCAACTGTCTGAAAGGATTCTAGGAAAACCCATTTATGAAAAGGAAATGTTGGCCATTCTGCATGCCGTTGATATGTGGTGCCCTTATCTCTTGGGGCAATGCTTCCAAATCAAGACTGACCATCAAAGCCTAAAGTACTTTCTGGAACAATGCATATCCTCCCAAGAGCAACAAAAATGGGTGACTAAGCTCTTTGGTTATGATTATAAGATCATTTACCAGAAGGGAAAAGACAATGTAGTGGCGGATGCACTGTCCTGAAAATATGAAGAAGAAGGATCCCTTTCTTCTCTTTCATTCATTGTACTTGATTGGCTCCAAGCTGTGTGCCAGGAATGGCTTCAAGATCCCAAAATTTCGCATCTGATCCAGCAATTGCAGACCAAGGCTCCGGCTCCCCCAGGGTACTCTTGGCTCCAGGATGAGCTTCGATACAAAGGCTGTTTGTATTTAAGTAAACAATCAAAGCTTAAATCAATGGTACTTTCTGAGCTTCATGCTACACCCACAGCGGGGCACTCAGGATTCACCAAAACATATGACAGAGTCAAACGTTCTTTTTTCTGGGATGGTATGAAATAGGAGATCCATAATTTTGTTGTTGAATGTGAGGTGTGTCAACGCAACAAGGGAGAAACGATCAAATCTCCAGGCACACTACAACCTCTTCTGATTTCACCTACTATTTGGAAGGATATCTCTATGGACTTTATTACTGGCTTACCCAAATCAGGGAATAAATCAGTCATAATGGTGGTTGTGATTCGCCTTTCCAAGTATTCTCATTTATGCGCTCTTCAACACCCATTTATTGCATCCACGGTGGCTCAACTTTTCATTGACCAGGTCTTCAAGCTTCATGTCATTCCACACTCTATTATTTATGATCGTGACCCAACTTTCACAAGCAATTTTTGGCAAGAACTGTTTAAGCTCCAGGGCACTCAATTGCATCTCATCACAACTTATCATGCCTAGACTGATGGTCAAATGGAAGTTGTCAACAAGTGTTTGGAAACATATCTAAGGTGTTTTGCCTCTGAAAAACAACATTAGTGGGCTCAATGACTACCCCTAGCCAAATGGTGGTAGAACACTTCCTACCATACAGCTACTCGCATGACTCCTTTTGAAGCGGTATATGGACATAAGCCACCTTCAGTTCTCTCATACTTACTGGGTACCTCGAAGTTCCAAGCATTCGACCAAACACTTATAGTTTGAGAGGATATTCTTTGTACCCTTAAAGAGAACTTGGTCATGACACAAAATCGCATGAAGCAACAAGCAGATCAAGGTCACTCTGAACATCAACTTGCAGAAGGGGATCAGGTGTTTCTGTGACTACAACTATACAAGCAAACTTCCCTCAAGGCCAAGCATTGTTAGAAGCTAGCGCCCAAATTTTATGGTCCTTATATAGTTCTCAAGCATGTGGGACAAGTCACATATCAGTTAGCTTTGCCTAGTCAGTCGAAGCTACATCCAATTTTTCATCTTTCATGCTTAAAGAAGGTGATTGGAGCTAGGTGCCAAATTCAAACCAACCTTCCTGAGTTAGCTGAAGAAGGATCCATTTGGCTACAACCATAAGTAGTTTTGGACCAGCGTGAGCATTGCCTACGTCAGAGAACCATCAAGGAAGTGCTAGTCCAGTGGAAAGATACGAATCCAGCAGATGCCACTTGGGAACCAGCTACCATTCTGCAGGAGTTTCCACATCTCAATCCTTGAGGACAAGGTTGTTTTTAAGGGGGTGGACATGTTAGGGTCCTAACCCGCACATAGGTATATCAATATATTTAGATGTAATAAAGGTCAATATTAATAAGGCCTTTCAATAAAATAGAATAAGGCGGATGTAAGAAGACCTAATAGAAGCTTCCGCTTCTAGAAGGATCTTCCTCTAGATGCTTCTCTTGATAGACATATTTATTATAAATAAGGGTCGAGGGTATGAAAATCCTATCTTGGATATTATTGTAATAGAGCATTGCTCGATTGAAGGTTGCCCCCTCGAAGAGGCCTGTGAACATTGCTTTCTGAATCAAAGTGTTGTTTCTGTTGTTGTTCTTATATCATTTACGTGTTATTGTGGAGATTATGCTGGATATAATACTATTATTCTTCCATTTCTAGCATTTTATTTTTTTTCTTCTTATTTATTGCATTTGGTATCTTGCATTTATACAAGCACCAACTTGTATACAAAAAACTCCGTGTTTTCCCGAGCACCACCCTGCCACCTTGTTTTCTAGCCACAGCTAGATGGAAGCTACAACTCCCAATATTGAAGCACCAACTAGAATATCAAAGGACCACAGTCCTCCCTAGCACCACCCTTCCTCCCTGATTATAAATAAATGATTGAATAACCAAAAACATAGATAAATCGATTCTTACCACTTCTTCTTTGTTCTGTAAATCTGGTCTGCTTCTAACTGTTCTACAATTCTTCTCTTTCTCTGTTTGTTCTGCAATTCTTCTCTGCAAATATACTCTTGCTTCTGTCTATTCCTCATCTATTACTCATCTTTGAGTTTTATCTCACACTGCGCATACTGTAATTTACCCTTTCTTATAGTTCAACTCATTTTTCATTCAGAGCGACCAACCCTCCACAGTCATTATGTCTCCATTTTATCCTACACCACCTATTTAGTTACACCTTGAATCTCCAAGAAAACACATTAGCAACTGAGTTGCCAACCGTCCAAGAATCATGATTCGGTTCTGCTAACTGAATCATAAATGATCGATTACTTATGAGGTGAAAGAGTAACCCTTTGATCAAGTTTCCAATTAACCATTACAATTGGATTAAATCTGCAGGATTTCACATTTATCTCATATGCCCACTAGCTGTGACCGAGCGCTAAACAAAATTTGAATTTCGTGATTTCGCATCTTGGCATTCCTGTGATGAAGGATCTCAACACTCCAAGTTGCGATCGATGAAACTCTGAGATGGAGCTTAGCACCGCTAGCTTCTTCCCCTCACGTGACCATTGGTGGTGACCACAGGCTAGACCAAAAGCCACTTCGTATTTTGTGAACTTATGAACTTTATCAAGCCTGATCAATCATCGAGATCTCCAATGATCCGACAGTCCAGATCTCATCGTGATCTCGCATATCACGATTCCTGTGATGAAGGTTCTTGATACTCCAAGTCGCGATTGTCGAGACTCTGATATGGAGCTTAATGCCACTATCTTCTTTCTCCATATTCTGCATATGTAACCACTGGTTGTGACCATAGCCTTATTCAAAAACGCATTTTGCACTTTTGCGTCTTGGGTATTTTGTGATGAGTCCTCTCGACTTTACATGTTACAAACTCCAAAATAGAGCTTGACTTTTCTAGCTCTGCTCTCCAGCTCTCGAAAATGTGACCATGAGATAGGACCACTTGCCAATCAAACAAGCACTTCGCTCCTTTGACTTTCCAGTCAGTGAAACGATGATACCTCGCCACATGTCCCTCTTGGATCAAAGGTCAAGATCTTATCGCAATTTCGCAACTTCACAGGACTTCGTCATGCCTAATCAATGGTCCACGATCTCGATGATTTGATGGTCCAGATATTTTCGTGATCTCTCATATCGCGAGTTCTCGCACCATGCTTAGTTGACTCCTCCAATGTGCAAGTCACCAAAATTCCAATCGTTTTCCACGTGTCCTATGACTCCAATGGTTAGGATTGTTATCGCGATTTTGCATATCACGAGTTTGAACCTCTTTCCTTTGGATTTCCTGATCTGCAAAACTACGAAATGAAACATTTGTCGTGCTTTGACTGTTTTCCTCCTTCTGAGCTTACACTGCTAATCTTGCCATTATCGCTACGCTACTAATCATGCTGATCTTCGCCATCAATGACAAACATGCATACTCTTCCTCTGTCTAAAAACATGCCAACAATTGCATCTCAGCACAACTTATCATCCCCAGACTCATGGCCAAATGGAAGTTGTCAACAAGTGTTTGGAAACATATTTGAGGTGTTTTGCCTCGAAAAAGAAAAATCAGTGGGATCAATGGTTACCCCTAGTTGAATGGTGGTACAACACTTCATATAATTGAGCTACACACATGACTCCTTTTGAAGTGGTATATGGAAAAAATCCACCTTCAGTTCTCTCATACTTACTGGGTGCCTCGAAGGTCCAAGCAGTTGACCTAACACTTACAGCTCGAGAGGCTATTCTTCGTACTCTCAAAGAGAATTTGGTCATCGCACAAAATCACATGAAGCAACAAGCAGATCAAGGTCGCTCTGAATGTCAATTTGCAGAAGGGTATTAGGTGTTTCTTCATTTTCAATCTTACAATAAAAATTCCCTCAAGGCCAAGCATTGTCAGAAGCTAATGCCCAAATTTTATGGTCCTTATACCATGCTCAAGCATGTGGGAGAAGTTGCCTATCAGTTATCTTTTCCTAGCCATTTGAAGCTACATCGTGTTTTTCATGTTTCATGCTTAAAGAAGGTGATTGGAGCTAAGTGCCAAATTCAAACAAACCTTCCAGAGTTATCTGAAGAAGGATCCATTTGGCTACAACCAGAAGCAGTTTTGGACCACCGTGAGCGTTGCCTACATCAGAGAACCATTAAGGAAGTGCTAGTCTAGTGGAAAGATACAACTCCAATAGATGCCACTTGGGAACCAACTACCATTCTGCAACAATTTCCTCATCTCAAGCCTTGAGGACAAGGTTGTTTTTAAGGGGGCGGACATGTTAGGGTCCTAACTCACACATAGGTAGAACATTATATTCGGATGTAATAAAGGTAAATACTAATAAGGCCCTTTCAATAAAATAGAATAAGGTGGATATAAGAAGACCTAATAGAAGCTTCCGCTTCTAGAAGGATCTTCCTCTAGATGCTTCTTTTTATTATAAATAGGAGTCGAGGGTATGAGAACCCTAGCTTGGATATTATTGTAATATACCTCTGCTCAACTAGAGGTTGCCCCTTCGAAGAGGCCCATGAACATTTCTTTCATATTCAAAGTGTTATTTATGTTGTTATTCTTATATCATTTCAGTGTTATTGTGGTGAATGTTCTGGTTATATTGTTGTTATTCTGCCATTACTAGCATTTTATTTCTGTTATGCATACATTTTATATTTGGTATATTACAAATTCCAACTGTGTAATTTGAAGAATTAAATTGGTAGTTCTTGATTAATTGTTTCCCTTGCCACAGTGGACTCCTTTCGTTTATTTGGTCCTCTGTACAGGGTTTGGAGATATTATACGTTTCATGTTTGATTAATATATGCACGATCTACTTCGATGATAACGGATTTCACTTCTTTATTTATTGTTTCCTTCTCTATTTTACAAATCAAAATTAAATGCATGGATATATGAAATTAATGATGGGCCCTTTCTGTTTTGTGAGGGTACCCATCAGTCGGTTTTGGGTCCACTCCTCCTCCTCCTGGATCGTGGATAGATTTTCACACAAGGAACAAAAGGAAATCTAGGTTTTCATCATGGCTCAAGCTAAGTATTGTCCTTGACTTATTCTTATTGTTTCATATCTAGATAATTAAAAGGCTAGAACAATTTACTAAACCCTTATTTTACTTCCTTTGCAGGTTGCGCAAGTTTGATGTAATCGAAAGGAGACATCTTATTCGAAAGGTATTCGAGTTCCATGTCCTTGCACGCATTAACTTCAATTACATACAAATTATGTGTATACTTCTTAGAGATATGTTTACAATACAAGAGGTTGTGGAGTCTTTGGTCTATGGTACTCCAACTATAATATTTGATTAATGGTCGATTGAATACAATCGTTACTTTTTCAAGATACTTTGTATTCTACTTAATCACTATATTTTTGAGGTAATAATGAATGTATCCAGACTGTTATTCTTTCTATCTATTCTTTGCGGTGTTTAGGTATATACAGATTTGAGTAACAATTTAGAATATATATATATATATATATATAATCCAATGGTCAATAAGAACATAACAATAGTTTACCATTTCTTTATGTATGAGCACATATTTCAAACAACCAACATTTCAAACAACCAATATTTCCAGTATTATCTAACTATCATAGGCCATAGTAAAACATGATCATATAGTCCCTTAAGAGTTGATTTCACTTGTATATACACAATCAATCATATTCCTAACAAATGATAACCATACATTTAACACTGACAAAAGAATACAAGTTGAGATACATATCTGAAACCTGATGCTAGAATACAAATGGAGCAGCCATGTTCCACCCAACCATAGAACAAAACAACCAAGTTCAATTGTCCTGCTCAACCTCTAGCCTGACCATGAGTCCATAAGGGAAAAATGAATGATCCTCCTTAGCTACAGTCACCATCCACAGATCATAAAATACTTTGGCTCACACTATTAGTGCTCATAACAACAAATAGTTCCTTTTCCCCAACATACTAAACAATGTCCTACCTCCTCCATATGTTGTTAAAATATGCATCCTTGTTCCTAGGTCTTTCCTTCCCTCATTAGGGAAATTCACATCTTTACAAATACCTAATTTTTAGGGGCTGCTAGTGGTCAAATTCCACATCTGCCACTTGTAAAAATCAGCCTTGAGGTAACCCAAACTTGTTCCCCACTCATGGAGTCATGGTCAACTATTTTTAACTTGGTTGTTCCATTTGTCTTCTAGCATTTAATTTATTAAAAGTTTGTCTTTCACATGTGTCAAAATAAAAAAGTTCAGTTGGGAAAGTCAAATCTTTTCCCAATAGTCATCAAATAATTAATTACAACAATCAAAATTCCAAATTCGTATTTGCCATAAATGGAAAATAATTTCCAAATCCGATTTTTCTAAAAATGGAAATTTATTTGAACGTTCACTTAGAATTTAATATTCTAAAATTTGAGGATATTACATTCGTATCAAAGAATCAACATAATACAAAAGGGTGTGAATAATGTTCTTCCCATCAATAGTAAAGTGTACAATTGTCACCACTCATAAATCAGCTGGAAAAAGTACATCAACCATAATATATCTCTGAGAGTACATGAGATGACTCTCTGTTGCAACAATGACTAGGGCATCAGGGGACTAGGGAAAATCCCCCCTCTCCTAGATAGCGTAGTGATAAAATATATATCCTCCTTAGTGGGCTGGTACCACTGATCAGGACCAACACATAAATATTTTCGATGGACATCACATCGATGGATCAACTGCACCAAGAATCTGGAGTGTCCCTTTAGGGATGTATCCTCCTAATAATAATTAAGGATGCTTACATT